>OY720441.1:78038088-78091033 GCA_963082915.1 Dolichopus griseipennis | reverse complement strand
AAAAAAATTGGAATTGAATGAAAGAGAAGGATAGAATGAAACAGGGAGAAGCAGAGCGAATTGAAAAATCCTATTTTGGAATGTAATTTGTGAATCATACAATGGGAATTGAATATAAATATATATTTTAAATTAATATATATAAATATATATGTATATATAGTATATACAAAAGGACATTTAAAATACATTTTTTCTTAGAAAATAGTCTATGACTAACAGACGAATTTTTATATTTGATTTTTTTTTTTTAATAAAAAGTAGGGTTAGAGTTCAAGAGAAGAAGAATAAAATTAAATTCTCTAGAAATTTTTCTATTTTCCTTGTGTTTGTTTTCAATTTTATTTTTTTTTTTTATCTATCTGTGTATATGTATTTACCTTCAAAGGACATAAAAATGACAAAAGATTACAAATGTCCATTTGTCTGATGTTTCATTTTTTTATTTTGAAAAAAAAGAAAAAAAAAATTTATTTTTTAAATGAACTAAAAATCTCAAAGGACACGTGAAAATTACGTTAAATATTGTTTTTATCTTTTTCAGGACTTTATTTACATATGTTATATTATTTATTTGTGTGTGTATATGTATATTCAATTGAATGTGTAACATATCTATGATCAGATAATGTAATTTTTATACATATTTAGTTTTTTTTAAAAAAAAATCAAGAAGAATGGGGTAAATGAAAAACCTTGGGTAAATGAAAAATGTGGGGTTGCAAATGATAATAGAATACAATTTTTGAAAAAAAAAAAAACAGAAGAATGAGGTTCAATGACCTTGCTTATGGTTTATTTTTAGTTATTTGCTTATTTGACATATTGTTAGACATTTAAAAAAAAAAAAAATAAAAAAAAAACAAAAAAAAAAAGGACAATAAAATAATTGAGGTGTTTTATTATTTTTTTTTTAAAAAGAAAAGTCTATTTTCAATTTTGTTGTTTAATTTAATTTGTTGTTGTTTCATTTTTTTTTTCTGAAAAGATTTTTGCTCCGTCATAGACAAAGAAATGCTATTTTTTGTTCTAGGGAAGACTGGAGTGGGTTGTAAATTTCTAAGGATGAGATATTGTTAAAAGAAACTTAAATAATTTATTACATTAAATTTTTAACTAGAATTGTTTTGGAATTTGTTTTTTTTTTTTTTTAAATATGTTATACTTGTCTCCTTGGAGATTTGAGAGTGAGGTATACAATATGATACGGGATGTAGAGTGATGAAATGTTCTATTAATATTAAATTATATATTTATTTTAAAAAAAAAAATTAATTTAATTCGAGCAAAAAACGGAAATACAAATTTTTTGAAAATAACTTAATAATATGTAATATGATTTAAAAATTATTATTAAAGACTGTGGTTCATTGGTTTTTGTAATCGAAAGATTAATTACTTAATATGTAACTTTTTAAATTTGCTTGCATTTCTAGATATTTGAATTAACAGTCTTAGTTAATAATTATGTAAGGGTGTATTTTAGTCATATTTTACTTGTCAATTGTTGATAGTTTTAAATAATCATAAGATTTTGCTGTAAATTTTTTTAGTCCTATAGCTAACCGTCACATATTTTTCAATAGAGTATGAAGTATTGATCTAAATTCGATATGGTGTCATTTGACAAAATAATTATTTAATAAAATATGCAGATAAAGAGTGGCTGATGAATATTGCTACATAAAAAAACTAAAATAACTTTTTATTAAATCCATGAAATTAATTTTTTCTTTATTCATTTTAAATATTAAACATTTTTATTCGGTTATTTTAATTGGTTTTAAATATTATTGAATTTAAATGGCCTCCACTTTCAGTGATGCAAGCCTCAATTACCGTTCGAATTTATTGTTTAAAAGCGTTCAAATTTGTTTATTTTGTTTTATAAACTTCTTGTTTGGAATAACCCTATTAGAAAAAATCAGTTGCAGTAAGTTCAGGAGACCTTGGAGGCCAACGGAATGTGGAGTTTCATGAAATCAGTTTATTGCGGAGTTTTTTCTGCAATTCTGTCATAACTGGTTCGGCTATGTGTGCAGTTGCACCATCTTGTTGAAACCAAGCAGAGTTGAAAGGAATTCTCTTTCGGCGTCGTTCTGGATAGAAAAACTCTCAACATCTTTAAGTAACGGTTTCCAGTGGCCGTAACAGTAACACCGTCTTCTTCAAAAAAGTAAGGCTTGGCAATGCACCTTATTGAAACTGCACACCACACTGTGACGCGAAGTGGATGCATTTAAGTCAAAATGGGCCTCGTCAGACATAAAAATGCAGTTTAGGATGTTTTCGTCCCGTTCCACCATTTTGATAATTTTCTGACAAAATTGCAAGCGAATTGGCAAGTCTGCTGGGTTTAGTTTACTTGTTAGTTGACATTTATATGGAAATAAGTATAAAACTCTATACAAAATTGTCTGCAGCGACTGTATGCTGATATTCATTTAAGCAGACAAATTCCTTGTCGAAACTCGAGGATTGGCTTGTATGGCAGATCCCAATGATAAGGCCTTCTTTCGACTGTCCCACGTTCAGCCAAGCTATTAACAAGCCTCATTATTGTCCATCTGCTAGGAGGTGTACCTAATGATTCCCTTTTAACGCGTATTACGGACTCCACCGCGTGAAAGCGGCGCACTATCCAAATTCTTTTTTCTATATCCCAATCCTCCATAATCTGTAATTTTAAATACCAATCTGTAAGAAAACAAATAAATGGAGAAGATAACTCAAACAGAAAAAATTTTATTGTGATTTATTTTGGTTGCAGCTTTCATCAGCCACCCTTTTTTAAAATCATTACTATGGAAAATATTTGTAAAGCAAATTTTATTAAATGTGTCTTGGAAATTCTGAAAAGTATAGTATAAGCCTGATGTTGTACCAAATCCAAACTTTTTAAGACAAAATTTATATCAAACTTTAAAATCCTCTCTAAGTAATTAATTTACAAATATATTATGACAATTATTTTTTAGTTTTTGACAAATTAATATTTTGCAAATTTTGTTACATTAGTTTAAATATTCAAAGTTGATAATATGCAGCTCATAAATCGTACTTTCTATAAAAGGTTTTTTTTAATAGACATGAGAATTTTATAATAATATTAAATATTTTTATTTCAATAAATAGTTTAGAGTTTTGTGTAAAATATAAAATTTATTTTAAATGGTATTCATAAAATTTTTCCAATACTATAATAGGCGCATTTTTTTTTATTAGCTCAGAACGTATTCTGGTCTTACTCTATGCGCTAGTATTTAAAAAAAATCATCATAAAAAAACAAATATATTAATCTAATACAAAATATAATCAAATAATTTAATTTAAAAAATATACCTCACAGATGCTGAAATAACTCAATATATCATTATGTTCCTATAGCGAAAACAGACTTATATTACCCGAACAGTAAACAGCGTTACCTATAGATATTATCCTGAGCATTGTTTTGGTCTATTAGTATGGTTTCATAACTAAGAAATGTTTTTAAGATATCTTAATTCATTTATAGATACTATACTAAACAGTTTATCTGTTACGCCGAATTTTCCATTAATAAATGAAAAAATAAGTAATTCAGTAGAAAAAGATTTCTTAAAATGTTATATGCTCGTATAAGTGAATTACCATCTAAAAGACAAAATTCTTAATATGAAACATTTATTTTTCATCTTAATAATGTTAACATGAAGTTTTTTAAAAAATAATTACATATACATTTGAGTATCTGTCAACACTCAAAGGAATTTTAAGAATCATTTGAGAGTCCAAAAATAAGAGGATACTTTAATAGACTTTTTTTCTTCTTATTATTATCCTTTTGTTTACTTGTAATTTTATCTGAGATTTATATAATGTTTAAATTAAAATATGTAAGGATTAATAAGTTTTGAGCGTAACAAAATTTTGTCTAGACATAAATAAGAGGGATGTACCCTTAAGAATCATATAATTAATATCATGAGATATTTTTACTTGTTCATATATTTAATTTTATCAAGGATTTAAAAGGACATTTTTAATTAATTTTAATAAAATATTTTTAAACTTGTGTTATTGATATAATTATGTTATAATATTTTTCAGCATGTCCTAAGGTTAATGGATTTTGTTACCTTAATTATGTTTTGAAAACTGTATTGAATAGGTTTAAAAACGTCAATATAAAAGTACATAAGTACAATTGAAATGAGAAATCATTTGAAACTTCAAATTTTAATTATACAATTAATGATTCCAATTGAAACTTGACTTCAGTACTTTGAGTTTGTGCCCCATTTAGATATTTAGAGTTGATTGCATTTTGTTGTTTGTTTTGTTTAGAAGGGGGAGAAAGCAAGTAACCTTACACCTAGGCCTTGCGGCCCGTTGTGCACCCTTGCTCTAGCGTATTTGCTACAGCGCCTCATTGAGCCATTTTATACCCTTCATGAAGCTTATCAATTTTCCCTGATCTAACTCCCTTACCGTGCTGAAGTCATCCCAGTACCTTCCTCCAAAGATTCTTAGTCTTAGGTTTTCTAGGGTTTCGAATTGGCATAAGACATGGAGAACCGTTTCGTCCTCTTTCCACAGCCTCTGTATATTCCCGTAGTTGCCTTGCCTATTTTAGCTGCATGGGTTCTGAGCATTAAGTGGCCCGTGCTTATCCCTGTCATTAGTCTAAGATCCTCCCTTTTTAGTTTTAGGATCTTTTTTGTTTTCTTGCTACTTGTTTCTCCCTAGAAACTCTTTGCTTGAGTTGATCCGGTAGAGTTTAGCCATTATTCATTAGCCTGGGTTTTAGCCCAGACTTTTGTAAACCGTTTCACTTTTGATTGCATTTACTTTGAGATATTGGAGGTTTTTTAATAATGCAGCATAAATTTTTTATCAGATTAAGGTTCCGACTTGAATATGGCAACTCCGTTACATCAATTTCATTTTCTGCTTTAGAAGTTCTTAATTTTTTTTTATCATATTGAACCTAAATTTTGATGATTATAAAATATTTAAATTTTAAACTAAATTGCTAAAAATGAAATTTTATTCAAATTGAATCAATGTAGAAATTCAATATTGATTGAAGTATTTTCAATAACGAGTTGTTCATATTTTGATTCCTTTGAAAATTTAGTTCGTTATTGACTGAAACAAATTAAAAATAGAATATAAAAATATCATGAATGGCATACTTTTAAAATCACTTATTAATGAGTAAGTGTAAGAATTGCTGTAAGTTAAAAGTATTTTAATCAGTGACGTGCTGTGACTTTTATCATAAAGTGTGCAGCAAAATTAAGAAAACCCTTAACTGCCAATATTAACTGATTTATAACATTATAAACCAATCAACCAAATGTATAACCTCCAACATGCATTAAATTTAATAATAAAATCGATAATGCAATTTAAATATTCAAATTCGAATCCAAATGACAAGAATTAAATTTAATAGGCGTATGTTTATAAAATATATTATAATTTATGAATAAGTCGTTAAATTATAGTACGAATATCAAATACTAATATAAATATTAAATTATACTACCAAAACTAATCCCAATACTTTTTTAAACCAATTACATATAGCTGTAATATATATATCTTACTTTCTATACAGCACTACAAGTGTGTACATTTTATCTTCCATGCTAGATCTTTAATTCATATTGTATTAACAACGTCCAATTTAAAATCTGTAAATCACTCAGTGTAAATTTCTCAACTTTAATCTGAAAGAGAATGGGAAAAAATTAAAGAAAATGATTGATAATTGAATGTACGAATAAACGTTCACAAGAACATTTTTGCACTTTTTCGTATAGGCTAGCCTAAATATATGCAAAATGTATGTTGAAAAAATTTCTCCATAATAAATAGTTTTGAGCCAGCCATTTTAGGTGATGGTATGGTATTTTAATTTTTTTTTAATATGCAGTTATAATTTTTGTAAAAATAAAGAGTGCACACTTCGCACATTAGGACTGCACGTCACTGATTTAAATATAACTTTGGGTATAATTTTTTGGTTTAAAAAGTTATAATTTACAGCTACAGTTAACAGAACCAAGTTTTATTAAGAAGAGGTTGTAACACAATTAATTGCAATATAGTACAGATTTAACAGATTATCTTATTAAAATATTTATAAAATTATCTAAAAAACGATATTGAAGTTGAAATGATTGAAACTATATAGAGATATAATTTCTTTGTTTATTATTTTTTTTGATCAAAAAATAATTGTACACCTTATCTATTCTTGTTGTTTTATTTCAACTTTTTAAAAGTTCAAAGGAACGTTAAGTTCACTTGAAAAAAGCGAAAATCACTTGACTATTATGTAAAATTTTATTTTTCTTTTATTTTATTCGTTTTTTTTTTTTGAATTGTTGTTTTTTATCAGTTTTTCTTTAATTAACATTTCATTTGTTTTTTATACATTTTTGCATTCATTTACATTTTCGAATGTAGTACAAGGACAACACAAGTTTATTTTACACTCTTTAATCAGAGCAGAATAAAAAGGATTGTGCAATTATTTAAACAATTTGGTTTCAATAAATATACAATTTATTGAAATCAAATTGAATAATTGTAAATATATGTATTTATTTTTTATTTTTAAAAACGTTTCATATATTTTTCGGGGGGGCATCCAATATATGAACGGATAAAACAATAAAATTAGTTTTAAAAATGCTATTAATTTGATTTTTACTGATGGAGTAATACAAAATATTTCTTTTTTTTTTTTTCCTTATTACTCCTCTTGGGAGCATTGGATATCTACTAGGCATCTCCATCTGACTCTATTCGGAGCAGTTATCTTTGCTTCCTCCCATGTTTTCTCAATTGAGGTTAGTTCTTCCGAAATCGTTCGTCTCCAGGTGTTATTAGGGCGGCCTCGTCTTCGGGTTCCTTGTGGGTTCCATTCTAGTGCTTCCCTTGCTATGCTATCTTGCGGTTTTCTGAGTGTGTGTCCTATCCATTTCCACTTCTTCCTTTTGATCTCTTGCCCAATTAGTTCTGCTTTGGCAAGTTTCCATAGGTCCTGGTTACTTATTATGTTCGGCCAGTATATTCTGCATATTATCCTTAGACATTTGTTAATGAAAACCTGTAGTTTCTGTGTGATGTTGTTCGTAACTAGCCAGGTTTCACTTCCATATGTTAAGGTGGTCTTTACGCAGGTTCCAAATATCCTCAATTTTGTCCCCCTGGATATTTGTGCGCTTTTCCATACTGGCTGCAGGCGACCGAACATTGCCCTGGCCTTTTTGATCCTGCTTTCGATGTCGGCGTTTATGTTACCGCTGTTATTTATGATGCAGCCTAAGTAGTGGAAATTATCTACATAGTCGATTGGTGTGTTGTTTATCACCGGACGGCGTGGGTTGTTGATGTTAATGGCCATCGCTTTCGTCTTTTCGATATTTATTTCCAGGCCCACACTTCGAGCCAATGTTGCTAGGTGGTCTATTTTAGCTTGCATATTATTTATTGAATCATTATATTATAATATTATTTCGAACCTGATTAATATTTTATATGTATATTACAAGTAAAATAGCAAAATTAACAATATTTTGAATGAAATAAATGGTATTATTCCAAGATAAAATATCCAACATCATTTATCATCAGTTTAAAACCTTATATAGATCATCAATTAAAAAAGGAATCGATTTAATTCTATTGTTTCTAGTGTATTTAATAATTCTCACGGCTCTATAAATGTAATTTTTTATGAGAATTTCTAAGTGCTACAAATATATAATGAAAAAGTAGGAGTAATTTTTAAATTAATGTAAAACGGACTAACGATGAGTTAGAGTCTAGATACATTACACATTAAACATAGATCAGAATTCAGATAGAATTCATATTTTTTTTGCAAAATTTTATCAGAATTCACATTTTTTTTGGCATAATTTTAGGATGATTTCTATCTAACACTGGGTGATTATCTTTATCAATAATGGGTTGGCTACGATGTCTCGTGTCTCAAAATCTGGCATATCAAAACTTCGTTTCTTAAAATCTCGTGTCTTAAAATCTCGCGTTTTCCGCTCGCTCATATAATAATTTTCTGTAAAATACGTACAATCAAATTATTTATGAGATTTTTAAAGAATATCGTGGAACCCGAGATTTTGGGACACTAGATTTTAATGCACAAAATTAAAAACACGAGATTTTAAGTCACAAGATTTTGAGACATGAGGTTTACATTAGCGAGATTTCGATATGCCCCCATAAAGAACTCTTGAAATATTGACATGTATTTTAAATATGCAATATTCGTTGTAGCCGGGGGTTTGTTATCAAGTTCATTCACTCTTCTAACATTGAATGAATTCAGATAAATGTAAGAAATAGCTCAACTATCTATTAATATTCTTTACTTTAGGTACATTGTACGATACTTTTCAAACATTCCTAAAAGATACCTTAGATCATGTGATTAAACGCTTTATATTTTTAAAAAATTATATTAAGAACCCTGTACACGAGCTATTGAATATTATGCATTATTTTATATGTCATTTTAAAGAGTGTTTTCTATGCCTATCTTTAAGTAGTGTGAATGTAGTAAGTAGTTTCCTAAATGTAGGTACTAGGACTGCTTTAAGTGATTCATCCTCATAAAATTGAAGGGGGCATTTTAAAGTTCTTAACGTCCTCGTCGCTGAGCTTTCCGGAAAATTTTAAATGGTCGGAAAATTTTCCCTGCAGTGAAAAATCCTCCAGCTAGATAAATCCAAGAAACGCATTTCTATAATAAAATCAATGTTTCAATTAAAATATTTTTCTTAAAATCAATACAATTCTTTAAATACAAATTCAATATTTACTATAAATTCAAAGAGTGTATGTTGAATTTTGTTACATACAACTTATAAACCCATTTCCTATTTTTTTTTAAGTGTAACAAAATTTTATACTGAAAATATTTAAATCAATACTTTAAATAAATGCATTTATATATTCCCATTACGTGATTTTGTTTTACTTCTATATTTATACTCGAAATAAAAACTTTATCTGTCATACCAATGTCACTTTTTCAATACGATTTTTAAAATAGTCGTTCAAAGGAAAATTTTATTAAAAGAAACTTTAAGAATAAATAGAATATATATACATATATAAAGTGAACCCGATAATAGTGACCATTGGTTATCTTATGAATTATATCATCATCACTATTTTATTTATCAATATCAACAAAGAAATTATTATGTTGAGTTAAATTGAAATTCAAAAAGAGATTTTTTTTGAGTTTAAAAGAAAATTTTTTTTTTAAATCAAAATAACCTTGGGATCTGAACTTGATTCACTATTTTTTTACTCTTGTTTACGTGAAAGAAAGAAAGGATTGTAATCGAGGCCGAAATTTCCATTTTTTAGATATTAATAGATTTTGACTTTTTGGTTAAATTATTACTAGTATCTAAAGCTATAAAATCTAGAAGCACAATCATGGTCAAAATGGAGAAACTTTTGTTGATATGGATAGAAGATCAGACTCAGCGTACCATGCCTTAAGTCAAATGTTAATCCAAGAAAAAGCTCTACATCTTTACGATGATTTAAAAAAAACAATGGGGGACGCTTCCCAAGGAGAAACGTTCACTTCAAGTCGTGGTTGGTTTGATAGATTCAAAAAAAGATCTGGCATTCATAATGTTAAATTGTTAGGGGAAGCAGCTAGTGCTGACAAGGAAGCTGCATTGGATTATCTGAAAATATTTAAAGAAATAGTCTAAACATGTGGTTATAGTCCCCAACAAGTATTTAATGTTGATGAAACTGGACTATTCTGGAAGAAAATGCCAACTAGGTCATTTATTGCGCAATCTGAGAAGGGAATATCTGGACACAAGTCTGCAAAGGATAGACTTACCTTACTGCTTGGAGGTAATGCTACAGGTGACTTTAAGCTTAAACCAATGCTGGTGTATCATTCCCTCAACCCTAGGGCTCTGAAGGGGTGTATTAAGAATAGATTGCCAGTATTTTGGAAAGCAAATAAAAAGGCTTGGGTCACCAAATCCATTTTTCAAGAATGGTTTATTGAATATTTTTGTCCGGCAGTTAAAACTTTTTCTACCAATAATAATTTAGCAAATAAAATATTACTGGTCCTAGATAATGCTCCTGGCCATCCAAGGGATTTAGAAGAACTCTCTGAAGGTCTGGTTAAAGTTGTATTTTTGCCCCCAAATACAACATCCATATTACAGCCTTTGGATCAATGTGCAATTACTAATTTCAAACATTATTATCACAAATTTTCATTTTCTCAAGCTCTAAATGCCACAGATGACGAGACTGGCGTAAATCTTAAGCAATTTTGGAAAGATTTTAATATTTTAAAAGCAATCAATATAATTGAGCAAGCCTCGAATGCAGTTTCGAAAAATTGCATGCATGGTTCTTGGAAAAATCTATGGCCAGAATAAATTTTAAAATTGGTGAGCTTAAGGACGCATTAACATATTTAGAGAAAGCTAAAGATATATTCGAAAGGTGTGATCCAATATTAGACCGATACTCTAAAGTAAACAGAGAAATTGATAGTGCTGTAAGGTGTTATAGAGAATTGTACGATGAGAAAAAGAAGGCTTCAATACAGGTTACATTGCATCAGTATTTCACTGCAGCGCCAAGTACTAGTGCACCGAAAACTACCCGCAGGTCATCTTAAATAACTATTTCTAGTTATTCATCCGAATCGTCTGATGAGAGCATGTAATCATAATAAATTTGTTTTGTATGCTTTTAATTTAATGAATTTAATGAATTTAATAATTTTGTATAGTTTTTTAAGTTTTTTTAATATATATTTTGTCATTACATAATTTAAAAGTTTTATATTTTGAATTTAATATTTTTGTTTAGTCTTTAAATGTATATAATATTTTGAAATTAATTATTTTATTATATATTATTCTAATAAAGAATTAAAGTCTAATTTTCGTATTATCATAATTCTCTTAATCTTTTTATTCTATTTAATTGCGAATTTTTTTCTTAATTATATAATTGCTTCGCATAACGTTGTTTCGGTTAACATCGCGTTTTTCTGGAACCATTTAACAACGTTAACCGGGGTAAGACTGTATGTAATTTGTTTATTTTCAAAGAAACCTTCTAAAAGTTTTAATTCTGAAGCTGTGAAGATCTACAGACGAGGCAATATATGTACTTTATGTGTCATTTGGATATACAATTTGAATCAATTACTGTAGGTTGATCTAATTGGCTAAATGGTAATCCAAGAGTTTTTAGGATTAAACTTTTAATAATTTTATATGAAAAATAGTATCATTTGATTTTATGTAAAAAGTCCCATGTTTAAAAAAGCAAAACATGCCTAAAATTCATATTAAACTTTTGAAACTTTTTCTTGGCATACCACTTCGGGCTAACTGTTCACTGTTATAGGCTAAACAGCCTGACTATATCTATGTGCATATAGAACTGATCAAATAAACTTCATATGCAGTTTAAACATGAGATAGTACTACGCCTTATAACATGCAGAAATGTCTTAGATTTTCAAAAAATACAGTTCTATATTGTTTATGTTGTAATAATTTTGTATTCCAGTTATATGGTTTTCTATATCAGTGAGTTATATTATTCAATTAAATTATTTGTTTATATTGTAATATTAATGTATTTTATTGTTCAATGTTTAATAGTAGCTAAGCCCAGTCGAAAACCAGAAAAAAGTTTTCCACTTTCACTGGGTTTCAAATTTGGGCTTTTCGCATGAAAGGTCGGCACACTAACCACTGTGCTACCGAGTCGTTATCACGGGACTTTTTTTAAGCAACAGCTTTAAAGCTTTTTAATTAGTACATATTGATAGAGTTTATAATGTTATTTCCAAATGTGCTAGAAGGAGTACTTTAAATAAGGGGTGTTTCAAAAAAAATTAGAGTTTGAATCAAGTTTATATTTTAATACTTTCAAACGTTTGTGATTTTTTATGAAAAGTCTATAGAATTTTTAAAGCCCAATATCTCCAAAGCGGTGCCCAATATAGGTTTCCCTTCATTCCTTCCCCATTTTTACTGGAATTTTTACTGGATTTTACTTCCCCTAACCCTGTGACAGAAATGGGGCTTATACAGAACATCCTGTTTAGAAGATCATAACACAAAAAAGTTTTGCATCTATTTTAAGTTTTCCAATTATACGAGCAAGTCAAATAGGTAACAATACTTTTGTTTAAATGCAAATGGAAAATCTTTTAAGTATATATTATTATTTGGATTATTATTATATAAACATATGAAATAAATTTTATATCAAATACTGTATATCTTTAGATTGCAACAAAAAATATCATGGTTCTTAAATGTCCAGAACAGTTCATGGAAATGTGTTTATGGAAAATTTTTTTTTTTTTTGTACAAAAGGATAACAACTTACACAAGTTACAAGTATTAGTGTACTTGACTCAAATAAGAACTAGAAAAAAACTATAAAATTAAAATAGAAATTGATGTCTGTGGTCGATAAAAAATGTGAAATTTTGACAATTCAATATAACACATACATACATGTAATAAAAATAATAAAATTTTTGTAACTTCATGTTACTAGATTTTAATAGAAATAAAAAAAAGTATATGTACTTAGTTATTGGTTGTCACAAAGATTATTACTCCATTAGTATTCAAGTATAGAAAAAAAATCTGATAGAAAAATCTAAAATGAGATCATAAAAATGAAATTTTGTCGCATACATAATTTTTACATTATTTTCATATTTTATTTACATTTAAAATAACATTGATGAGTTTTTTTTTATTAACTTATAAGATGTTTTATTGATTAAATCTTAAAATAATCTTAAAATATCAATTTTGTTGTACAATCTAGTTGAAAAATATTGCAATGTTGTAATACTTGAGTGTATTCGTCACTGGGTTAAAGGGTTTCATAAAACAGTAATAAGCATTTCAATAATTTCTTAAGAATAGTTTTCTTTCTAAATATTGTAATACGGCTTGATGACACAGTGGTTAGTGTAGGATAAATTCATACGAAAGGTCCGCGTTCTAATTGTTTTGGTTTTCGACTCGACTCAGTTACCATTCGCCATTGTGTTCAAATTAATGACTTAATTAATAATTATATATCTCTAATAAAAAATACATTAATATAACAATCTAAACAAATGCAAAATATAATCAAATAATTTAATTGAATAATATAACTCACAGATTTAAAATACCATATAACTCAAATTCAAAATGATTATATCAATTGAAAATCTAAGACGTTTCTACATGTTATAAGGCCTCGTACTATCTCATGTTTAAATTGTATTTGGAATTCATTAAGATCTATAAATATAATATGATCCCCTGTTCTAATGTACCTTAGGTATAGATATAGGTTAGGCTTATTAGTCTAACAGTTGAACAGTTAGCGCTTTAAAAAAAGAAAAGGTAGACACTGCTGCTAATGCAACAAAATTAATATTTTGCAAGGAAAGTATAAGGAATCAAGTGGTCGGATGGAAGTCTACGAAATATATTAATTTTAGGTTGTAAGATTCAATTTAAATCTAGGACGGTAGTTTTTGTTTATTTTGTAAATTCAAATGATTTAATAAAACATTTTTCCTTTTTTCATCATGGTAGAAATAATATTTAACCACATTCATCACTTGATTCCAATTTCAAATTACAAATACGCATTCGCTTCTATTCAAATATCATGAAATCTTTTACATGAAAGTATTAAAATTCAATTTTAATATCCAAAAAATTAGGTTTTTACACTTGAAGCTGTCGTACGACAAGCTTTCATTCTAGTTAGATATTATATTGGTATGGGCGAGCCGAATAATGAAAGTAAAATCTAATGTGGTTTGCAAATGAAATATTTATTTCGAAAATAGTTCACAAATCATGTATTCATTAAATCCAAAATTTCTATTCTCGAGTTGTTACAATATAAAGCAGTTTCTTCAGATGTACTTATAGTGCAGCATTTTGTAATTAAATTTTAAACCCATAGGGTATAAAAGTATAGCTGTCATGTATAAAAAACATTTCAAAATTGTTTTATTACTATGGTAGAATAATTATCTGACAGTTTAAATTTTTTTTTTGAGATATAAATATTCAATTATTTTATTTAACTTTTTATTTGTCTACTTAAAAATAAATATTTTTTATTTTATGGGACCGATTTAAGTTTTAACATACAAAATCTATGCATAAGTTTCCTTTAAAATTGATTTCATAAATAATGTAAAACTCTTTTTCTTTTATTTTCTAACTTTTAAAGTGTTAATAATTAATTGGTTCTATATTGTATCAACAATGTATGTACCTACAAACTGAAAATTTTAGGTTTACGCTTTCCACATTTATTAGTCTTATGTTAAATTTTAAAAATTTTTTTGTGTATTTATTTTAAGAGCATAAATTTGGATATTTATTAACATTTAAATTTTAAATGTCAAATCAAGTCATTCTTAAAATCAATTAAGCATTTATGTTCTAAACAATAAAATTTACCTGAATGAAGTAGGGTTACCAGTTAATCACAATTAAAAATACATTTTTTATTTAAGGAATAGTAAAGTCAAATGTATAATAATTATGCAACCTAATTTTAGGATACAAATGCTACGGTTTCTAATGGGTTTTTGATGCGATTATATAGCCTCTCAAAAGCAACCGTCAACCTCACCTTCACACGGTGAAACCCGCTTACTAACAGACGAGGCTCTGACGACCGAGTATTGGCGGTATAACCATAGCAAACAATCCTCTGGTGAAAATGACCAGATGGGAAATACACGGCCCTACAAATTGAAGGTTGGACGTCGGGCTAACAACCCACCCCGTAAAAAAAGCATTGTTACGAGAGATTTACTACAGCCTCGGATGACCGAAACAAAATCTACACGGTGAATATATGCACAGAAACAATCAAGAACTACAACTACTAATAAATAATGAAGACGTGGCCCGCTTTTTTAAAGCACAAAGAATTAGATGGGCTGGACACGTTGCTAGAATGGCAAATAAAAGGTCACAAAGACTTATATTAGATGTTGCTCCACCTGTAAATAGATACAGAGGAAGACCAAGGCTAAGATGGACAGATGGCTTAGAAAATGACTTAAGAAAACTTAATATCAGAAACTGGAAAGTTGCAGCACAAAATCGACAAGTATGGCGGGCAGCAGTAAATCAGGCTAAAACTCACCCCGAGTTGTGACGCTATTTGATGATGATGAAATGCTACGGTTTATTTAAAAGAAAATTATGTAAATTAATTTTTCAAAATTCATAAAATATTGAATACTGTAATTATTTTTTTTTTTTTTGTTCCTTTTCCACTCCTTTAACGACTATAGAGCATTCACCAAGTTTTATTTTAAACTAGGCTTCAGTTTCTTTAATCATAATATTCACTAAGCCGTTGATTACTCGGCTGTAGCTATTGTATAAGGTTATGAAATATGAATGCACAAATGTTAACTTTGTGCGCCATCTATAATCTTACACAAGAATTATTTATATATTTTTATTAAATCTTATTTTATATTACGATATAAACTATTACGATATAATTATACAATTTTACGATATTTTTTTATTACATATGATCTGACCGGGGTTTGAACCATAGACCTTCCACATGAAAGGCGGCGTCTTTACCACTACGCCATTGGTCAGATACTGTAATAATAAAACTGTAATTATTACTTATTATAAAATTTTACAGTTCTTATTTATTATTCAAGATAATTAGTATTTAAGTTACTTTTCATTTCCAAAGTCATGTATTTAACTTTAATTAAATTTAAAATTGCTAATATAAATCATATAATTACATACAATTAATAATCTATAAAAACATCATATTTGAAAAGTACTTGCGTATTTAAAAGTACTTCTAATTGTCAAAGATATCTGGCAACTCCTTTGATTTTCAATAAGTAATTTTTATCCAAAACTTAAATACAAATTTATGTAAAATTCTAATATGAATTAAAATTTTAAATAAATATTTAATGACTTTTATCATATGTCTAAAATTTTGACAATTATTTGCATGAAAATAATTCTCTTGTCAAAAAATATTTGACAATTAACAATAATAAGTACAATAACTTTTTAAAATTACATAAATAAATATGTACACCGCAATGTATGTATAATACATATTTACAAAAAAGATAGTATATAAATAAAATTTACGAAATCTATACTTTAAAATAATTTAAGAACGTAAAAATCAAATAAATTTTTAATTATCAAATGGGAACAGAAATAAATTGAAAAAAAAAAATAGTAATTTTTTAAGATTCTAACTGGAAAATGTTTTGCAAAATAATAGGGAATGAAAATTTTAAATTTTCATGAAAAGTAATTTTTCTTTATATATTTTTATTTTTGTTTTTATTCTAGTGATTTAAAATTTAAATTGTGATATTGGAATGATTAAAATCAGATTTTCTATAAAGAATTAAATTCCAAATTATTTATACAATACTATTTTAGAAAATCCTCAAATGGTTTTAAAATCCTATAGAAATCTTATAGAAATTGGTTATTATCTAGATGCAAATTGATTTTTGTGGATAATAGAATTTGAAAGAGACAATCCTATTTTTTGGAATTGTACAACTGAACATATACTTGTACTAAAGTTAATAATAGTATACAAAAAAACAAGTATCCTTGAAGTCAATGCACTATCCTTGAAGTCAATAATTTTAGAAATTATCCAGCTTTAAGAGTTGACTGTTCAAGCTTACTTAGCATTTCGGTTGTTGATTTTTATAGCTATTGAAGTGATTGTAATGGAATACTAGGGGGAGTGCAACTTTTGAATATGTTTTTATGTATCTTTTGCTTAAAGGTTGGGGAGTTTTAAAAATTGAAGGATCGAAAATGTAAAATATTCACATAGAAGTTATATGAATCAAGTAAACTTCAAAATGTTGGGAAAGTAGAATCAATAGATTAGTATTTCATTCCTGCTTGTTTAATTAAATTCTTCTTCATATTAATTTAATTTTTTGGCTTACTTTTTTTTCAGAAATTAGAAGTTTACGATATTTTAGACTCTGATATACTTAGAAGACTTATTTGGCAGTGTAAAAGTTAGATTAAAAGTTACTAATGTACTTATATGACACATATGAGCCACTTTTTAATAAAATAACATAAAAATGTTCCCAAAATATACTGGAAAGGTAACAAGAATCAATTATTGTATTCAAACTTCAATGCAATGCACGTAATAATACTAAATCTTCGCTTGACATCCGTAATAATATTGGGGCTCTTTTTCTTTTCTATAGATATCATGTAAGTAATGACACTTGTTCAGTTAAAATAAAATCAATGATGCTTCCTCTTAAACAATTCCAACAAACAACCAGAGGAGCAGCAAATACACATTCCTACTATGTGGAACTAGCTAAGTGGTTCTCTACTTAGGTTCTTTCTACTATTACCAAAAGTTGGTTATTTTGATATTCATAATTTGCCCAAATTTAAGAAGAATCTTAACGGATTCTTCACGAATGTATAACTGAACTCTCCCTTATCTTTATTTTTCCATCTCTATCCTAAACAATCACAACTACGTTAACTACAAATGAACATATTCCTAGTTTGTGATTTTAGAACTATTTTGCAAAAAATTAATTTTAATTTTTTTTTATTATTTTCTATTAATATTTTTAATATTTTAATTTCGATTTTTTATAATTTTATTACCTAAATAGTTAAAATGGTAGGAAATGGAAATGTTATTTAGAGGTTAAAATGAATTGATTGTTTTATAAGGTAACATGAAACATCCATTTATCTTTAAAAAATTAAAAGCTTTTTTGATTCTTTTGTTTTTTGTGTTTTATTTTATTTTATTTTGTGATTGTGTTATTTTTACCTTCCTTTTACAGAATTTAAATAAATATACATATATATGTATATACGAGTGCATACACATTACTTCGATTTATATCAAAAAAATAAATGAAAAAGAGAAAGCAGAAGTTAGATTTCGTTTTCTTGTCTTGTCAAATTTTCTAACTCTTAAAAATCAATATGAGAAAATAAAACGGATTTCCACACAAACTTTTGTCATTCGAATATTTCAGTCAAACTTAGCATCCATGTATTAAGTCT
Source organism: Dolichopus griseipennis (assembly GCA_963082915.1). Lineage (NCBI taxonomy): Eukaryota > Metazoa > Arthropoda > Insecta > Diptera > Dolichopodidae > Dolichopus > Dolichopus griseipennis. Next base: position 78,072,853 of record OY720441.1, on the reverse strand, counting down.
GGTATTAGTCTAAATTTATAAAAATGCTTTTAGGTATATGTTTTATAAATTTATAATATGAATTTGGATTTTTCATATTCAATAAATAAATGATTGAAAGGACAACATGAAAGGAATACTGAAGTAGTTTCTAAAATTTTTTATAAAATTAAATATGAATAATAAAAATGTTTTTGAAAATTCTTTATTAATTAATATTTTATTTTACTTTTTACTTAATTTTTTTAAATGTTCAATTTCAAACAAAATTCTTCATTAAAGCGATGATCCAATCCTAGCGTCGCTTTTAGTGTCGCTTTGACGTTTAAGTACAATTTACATTGATTTAAAAAAAACTTGAACAAATAGAAAAGCGAGGTTAGAGGAGAGTTGTTTGCACTGACATTAAATTATCTTTACATTTGTATAAAATTTTCTACTATTGCTTGCTTTAACATTAAATTCTCTTTTTTTTTTAAATTTTTTTTTTTAATATGAAAAAACTTACAATTAAAAAGCGACGCTAGCATTTGTTCTTTCTTTTGTTTAGAACGTGACGCTAGAACGACACTAGAAGTAACGTTGGAAGCAAAGCGCCTATTGGGCCATCACATTTAAAATTGCGACTTGTTGGTTTTGAAAATATGCAATTTAAAAAATTGAACTTTGAGTAAATTATTTATATTTTATAATCATTGCTAATGTATCGCTTGACGCTGTTACGATTTACGTCAGAAAACACGAGTGGGAAAAAGCGTTATCTAACAATTTTTTAAACGGGTTAATTACTCATTTTTATTAATATAAAATTCTGAGTTTTTTGTTTTATAAATTTTTAATAGGTTTGATTTATTATTATTTTTAAAAACATCTTCATACTTCATAATTTTATTTATTTATTTGACTCAAGCTTAACTCAAACACGTTACAAATTTTTACTTAAAACTAACAAAGTGTAATAAAAAATATTAAATATTATAAAAATAACTAATGCAAAATTTAAATTAAAAAATCATCATCAATCAAAAAAAATAATTATATAATAATAATTAAAAGTTTAACAATAAACATAATTATTAAACAAATTTAAGTATAAATTTAATATGAAAAATAAGACAAAAATCAATAAAAAACTAAAGATACTCTCAAAATTCCAACGATGCAAATATAAATCTTTCTTTAAATTAAATTTGGTTAGTTGAAGGTTAATACTGTGTTTATATTTCTTACATAAAGCTATTATTCTGTGAAGAGGTTCGTATTTACCATAATTAGTATACGGTGAAACTGGCGATAAAACATGTTATATGTTCTTAATCTAAAAGCTGGATAAAATACTACGATATCAAGTAATTCCGTAAAAACAATATTGCCTTTGAGTAATTCTAAAAAAGAATATGATTGAGTAACGTTCTATAAAAAAAAAACCTTTGAACTAAATTTGCTCAAAACTTTTATTTCGTAAGGTCTATTCCGGTTATTGCGGTTTATAAGAAATTTCCAAGTTTTTTTTGGGTTTATTGCCTTTTTTATATTTGGGTCACAGCACTCGTTTAGATGTGAGGAACATATTACTCTGATCATTTCATTCTTTGGTTTAATCGTTTTATTTGACTTTAGATTGTAGTACTGAATTAGTTATTATTCTAATTTGTATTACTTTAAAATTATTACTTCTTAATAGTTGTTAATTAAAGTTTTATAAACAATTGATTTCCCTTTAATTATAAATTTTGAAAATTATAAATTTATTACTCAATTTTGCAGCTTAAAATATGCAAAATTTTTTAATCCATTAAATTTTTACTTATTTTTAATTCCTGCGGTTATATTAAATTCTCATAATTATTGTGAATCTTGCCGCATAAGTGAAGTCAATTTGCATAATTGCGTAATTATATAAATACTGAATATACTTTTTTTCAGTAGATATTTTATATGTTAATGCAATATTGGATACAATTTACCAAATAATTGTAAATTAAAATATAATAAAATGTAATAATCAGATTATCGTAGAATTATGGAATATTTATTTAGTTAAAAATTAATACAAATATTTATTGTTGATTAAATATAATCTTTTGGACTCAAACAGTACATGAGAGAGATTATAGGTTCTTATTTCAAACGAGGTTAAGAATTATAATATAAAGATATAAATATATTATATATATTATATATAAGATATAAAATTAAAAATAATAAAAATTTTTATTATTACCTTTTACAAACTTTGGTTTGAATCGAAAAATCTGAAAAATTATAGATTAAACTTTAAAATGTACTCATTCTTTCTATACTGATTAGTAAATAAAACTGTAACTTTTTGATCCCAAATAATCTATTATAACTTTAAAATTATTTTGTCAATTTATTTCTTTTAAAACTCCTACACTTTTTCAGAGCAGTTATAAAGTTAATTTAATTCAACTCAATTTATTTTTCTCATTCTGGTGTTTAGAATTTCATTTAATTTTTTCTTTAGAACATTTATATATTCGAAAGTTTTAAGATTACTTAAGTTGATCATCTAAGATTAATGTATTTTTTTATACTTTGTCATTTTAATATCTATTTAATTAAATTGTAATTTTTACTTTTTTATTTAATATAGTTTTTTTTTTCTTTAAAAATATTTGAAGGTTAATTCAAAAAATAAACAACTTAAAAATTGCGATTTTACAGTAATTATCAATGATGCACTAAAATTTTAATTTACTTTTATATACTATTTCAGTTTTAAAAGTGATTTCTTAAACCGTTTTCACATAATCAGGTTTAACAGAAAGTAAACAAGGTTTAATAAATCTTGTACGTACTGTAAAACTTGTTTACATTTGACAGCTGTCAAAATCAAAAATTGATAATAAGATTCGGAATGTATTTAAAATAGTTTTCTATTTAACTAGAAGCTAATATGTTTTAATCAATCTTGTTCGTACTGCACAATATGTTTACTTTTGACAGCTGTCAAAATTAAAAATTGATAATAGGATTTGGAATATATTTAAAAAAGTTTTCTATTAGGTAATTTATTATAAAGATAATGGATTTTAAAATATGATAAGTAATCAAAGGGATACGAAGTTGTTATAAACTTTAACTAATCGAAAAGTATCGATTATGACAAAATATAAAGAATCTAACCTTGAAATTAAACATGTTTAAAATACTTAGTAAAATACTTGAATATAATCATAGTCTTTCCTGGAAAACACCATTTGAACATTGATCAATTTTCAAATGTTTAAGTTTGAAGTGGAATAAGAGCATTAAAAATAAAATGGTTTCTAACAAACGATTGTCATTTTATAAACCGTTTAAGTATTGAGTCTGTCAAATTCAAGTTATAAAGTTAGAGAGAGAGAGAATAATTTTTAAAATGTATCCAAAAAACAGATTTTCTTAGAATTTTCAGGTACAAACAAGTTCTTTTTCAATAAATATAAAATTTTTTCCAATTTATTTGGACTTAATTATGTTTGAAATTGATCAATTTTCTTATTAACAAGGTTGATTTTCCTTTTAAATTACTCCCACTTACTAAATGTTTAAAAATTAAAGTGATTTTAATTTTTAAAAATTTTCGCAGTTGAAGCATTTCTGAAATGATGTGTAGTAGGAGCGTTTTTTGTTTTTGTAATTCCTAAAATCCTTAGGAATCCTTTTAATTCTGTTTTAAAATAAAACAATTTTTCTTTTTTCTCACTCTATTCCAATTTTTTTTACGTTTAATCTAAGTTAATCCTTTTTGAAGGAAAATGACCTTCAAAAAAAAAAAAAAAAAACAAAAAACAAAATGGCAGGTCAATTAAGTTCTCTTTTATCCTTTCGATATTTCGTTTTTGTTTTTTTTTTTTAATTTACAAAGTAAAGCTTATAATATTAAGGACGAAAAAGTTATTTTTCAGAATCCTGTGTAAGACGAAATGCAAAAAAAAAGTCTGAAAGAATAAATTTAAAAGGAAAATTTCTACGATAATTTTCTCTTAAATAAAACTGTTGTTGTTGTTGTTGTTTTTATTATTTTTTTTATTTTACCTTTACACCGTTAAAAGGACATTATTTGGTCTTTTTATTTCCTGATGAATTCTTTCTTAAATGTACATAAATATAAAAGGATTTGATTAATACTGTCATGATTTTAATACTCACATTTTTTCCTGGAAAATGCTATTCTTCAGGAAGAAAATTTTATGAAAATCAAAAAAAAAAAAAAAAAAATCTTGAAAGAAAAATAAGAACTGAGAAAGGAAAAAAGAAAAAGCGTGATCCTTTTGTACTTTTATAACCTTGAAAGTTTTCTTGTTTTTTTTTTTTTTTTATTTAACTTGCATTTTATTTTTAAATTTATATTTTTGTTTTCTACAATTTGAAGGTTTATAAAAGTACTTTTTTTTTTATATTTTTGTTCTTGTTTTTTTTTTTCGTATTTGGACATAACTGTAAAAGAGTCCTTGATTGCTATAAAAAAAAAGTGAGTAAAAAATTAAGTGGAAATATTTTAAGTGTTGTTTTTATAGTATTCAAAAAAAAAAAATACAATCCTTCTCTTCACAAAAGTCAAATCATTTTCTTTGAAAGCAACACAAAAGTGTTGTCGTTGTTTTCTCAAAGTAGTAGGTTGTATGTTGAAGACTATTTTGAATTTGATTGTAACTTGGGGTGGGTTAAGGTTATGGGTTTCTTTAAAAACACAAAAAATTTTGATATTTAATATTCTTATCAAGGTCTAAGAAGATTGACTTACCTGCCATGTGTTGCCTGATATCAAAGTAATTGTCAGAGGACTTGATTAAAATGATTTCTAAGAAGCTTGTTTGGAAAGGGGATTTGATGGAAGTGATTTTTCTGAAAATTTTTTATTCTACTAATGCCATCAATTAAATTTCTAAGAATTCGCTAAGGTTTTAGATATTTTATTCATTTAATAAATAATCATAAAATGGTTTTTTAGGAAAATCATAATGTTAAATTGTGATTTAATGCTATTGTCAAAGTAATTTCACTTTATGGAGTGGAATAAATTTGATAAAGTGGAAAAAACTTAAACTTTATAAAGTTATAATTTTTTGTATGAATTTAATTTTTCATAACAAAATTTTGTTATTCTTGTAACCATTTTTAACTTGAAAGTTATTATTCCCAAAGTAGGTCAGTTTTATTTATTAAAAACTTTTGTTTTAAGAAAAGTCAACACAGTGATTCTAATTTATTTCATTGTTTATATTTTTTGGAATTTAGTTCATGACCATCATAATATTATTATGTATTTTGTAAGATTTTTATAATATGTACTCTTTAGATACTGAATTCCTTAATACCAAGTATTATTGGTAAGTTTGCAAATTTAGTAGATTGTGTTATTATTAGTATCGGGATTAAGTTTTCGAAAGTGTTGAGAGTTTAAAGTCAAATCTTCAGATTTTTACAAAGTAATTACTGTGGATATACAATTACGTAAAAATTAAAGGCATTTACTAGATAAAATAGAATTAAAACAGAGTACTTATATTTATATTATCTAATGTTAAGTTTTCAATCTAGACCAAATTTCGCCTATTACTATGACAACGTCCTTTTTGTTACTTTTACATTTTGAAAATTTAAAGGCATTTTCTAGATAACATAGGATTAAAACAGAGAACTTATAATTATAATATTATCTGATATTTAATTTTCAAACTAAACCACATATCATCTGTAACTATGACAACGTCCTTTTTGTTAATTTAACATTTTGCTGATTATACAATTTAAGAACGCAGTTGTTTAGCTTTTGTCTTCCGTAAAGTTTTTTTTAATTATTATTTTTTTAAAATATTTTAAATTTGAGTTTGAAAAACCAAAACAGAAGATTTTTCGTTATTTGTTCAGTCTCTAGAGCTCTTCAGGGAACCAAACTGAATATTTAACAAAGACAACTTCTAAACAATTCTTTCAACTCACAAATCCTTCATATAAAAAATCCTCTATAAACTATGAATCAATTATTCTATCATTCTTTTGCCAAGCATATGTGTCAAAAATTATAACCATGGCAAGCAATGGGTTAATTATTTACAGGACTGTAATTTTGCGTTGTTTACGATAAAACTTTTTGCGAAACTAATTAATTTTTAATTCTTGTCAGTTCAGTTCAAGAATAAAAGATGACATCACAATATTATTTTTGCCTTGAAGTTAAGTATCAAATATTTATTTTTTTTTACAATATTATTCTTAGTAAAGAGGATTATTAGTTAGTATAAGTAATTGTTGGTTTTTCTTTAGGGTTTTAATTACTTTTTGTATAGATTGTTTACAAAAAATTTTTTACATAATGAACTCTCTTCAAAGATTAAAATAAAAACTTAATTTCAAGGTTATATAGAAATTATTCAATATTATTAATTAGTATTAAATTTTAAGATGAAATTCGGATAGAAAAATTTATACTTAAAAAAAATATTAATCATAAATTTTGTCTCAAGAGACATTACTTATTTATTGTAAGTAAGTTGTATTATTAATTTATTAAATAAAATAAATCAAATTTATTATTTTTATAATTTTTATTAGTATTTATTTTTTAAATTTTAAATTGTAAGAAAAATTTATTTTCATTTAAAAAAAAAAAAATTAAATTTTTACATTCATTAATTAGAAAAATTTAGTAAGTATTGATTTTAAATTATTATTAAAATTCTGTGTCTGAATTTAATAGGTTAGGATCCTGATGTATTATATTAAAATGAGTATTAAGTACATGAATATGTACAAACACATTCAAATGTGGTACCTTGGGAAATATCTTAAAACATTTAATCAGGGTTTGAAAAAAGCTTAAATTTCAACTCAACTTAAGCACAACTCAAAACTACTAAAGCTTTGACTTAAGAGATACTTTTAGTTATAAAAAAGCTCGCAAGTTGAGCTAACAAACTGTGAGCTACACAAAATTTTAATTACTTAGCTCAAGTTTGAGCCAACTCAGTGAATGAGCATATCTGTATAGCTCAAACTATAACCTAGCTCAATTTTTGAGTTGAGTGGGAATTTAGCTTTGTATTTGAATTCGCTTGTTAAAGGTTCATTTAATATAATGCATAAAACTGACTTTGAATTCACAACTCGCCTTTTCAAAAAAAATTTGGCTTGAACTATTGATTTTTTTTTAAATAAACGAAATTGCAGTTGCAGCTCAGTTTTTTATAATTTATATGAGATAGTGCTACGGCTTAAAACATGTAGAAATATCTTAGATTTTCAACAGATACAATTCTATTTTGTTTATATTGTAATAATTTTGTATTTGAGTTATTTGGTATTATTATATATCTGTGAGTTATATTATTTAATTAAATTATTTATTTATATTTTGCATTTTGTATTTTTATATTAATTTTGCATGAAGTTCGGCACTAAAACCACTGTGCCATTCAGACATTTTTTAATTAAATAATTAAAAACTCCATCTCTAATTAAATAATTAAAATCTCAGTTAATTGAAAACTCCATCTTTAAATGGTTATAAAAATATTTATGTGTTTTAGGTATCAGTGTAAAAGTGTTAACATACATTTAGTCATTAACAAGAAAAATAATATTTTCAATATTAACTTCGTAATTATTTTAACAACATTCAATTTAATTTTTAATTTTATAACATAAATTTTTCAATATTAATTATATTTTATATAAATTATAGAAATTAATAAGGCAAAGACAACACCCTTGATTAATCCAAAAAAACAAAAAGAGTTTTTGGGAATTTTTAATTATTACAAAAAATAATGACTTGTTTACTGCACTTATTAAATACTTTTAACAAAAGTTCAACAAGTTCTATTAAAAGAGGGGGAGATTTTAATAAGAAATATCTCATTGGATGGTTTTTTTTAACATTAATTCAATTCACTCAATAATTCAGATTCGAATTTTTTAGTGTTTTAAAAAAACGATTAAATTATCTTAGCTATCGGTATCTTGCAGAGTTTTCAAATGGTATCACAGCAGAAAAAAGTTTCCAAGACATCTGCTGCTATTTTCGGCTTATGAAAGATGACGATTTTCAACATACGGACTCTTAAACTTAGTCGGATGTACGTCAATGTATTTACGAGTTTACAAAGTATCCAGGGCTCAGTATTCCAGTGGAACAATAATGTGTTTCACAAGAGGGATGTCTGTATTAGTTATAGGGCTTCAAGTCGTGAAGTGCGATTTGACATTTTAAACAGTATATAACTCTTGAACGGTTAGCTCTGCAAACTATGACTAATTTCGAAGTTATATGGCTCATTTTGAAGCTTTTTGTTCGTCTGGACTCTCTTTATGACCTCCAGGTAGTCCATGGACCGCTCGACAAGTGCTAGACACCCTGTATAATATTAACTTCCTCGATAATAAACATAAACCTTTTAAAAATATTCCCTTCTAATTTCTTATCTGAATTATAATCATTTTCTTAATAAAATTTTAAAATTTTTGTTTTTGACATTTTTTTTTTCAGGTTTTTTTAACTTTTTACTCTTTCTGAATTGGTTTTTTTTGGCAGATTTTCCCTTCCATCTAATTTTCATTGTAATTTTTTCTAATAAGAAAACTTACTTTTTCTTAAGTTTTCCATTTTTAAACATTTTCGTGTCATGGATTCCATAAAATTGATGAGAACAAGCCAAAAAAAAAAAGATGAAAGACAGACACGGGAGCAAAAAGAAAAAGTACAATAGAAAAAATCCACTTTCTGTTACATCAGATTTATTTATGCAATTTTAAAATTAACAACAAAACGTGATGGAGGACAATATCAAATTGTGCCAGCTACGGTAAAAATTCGGGTGGAGGTAAATAATATGACAAAGAGAAAGTGATAGTAAATGTCATCCCACCCTAAGATCTTTGAATGGAATGGTTCATTAACTTAATTTAAAATACAAAAAAAAAATGGTACATAAAAAGCGGCTTCTGTTTCACTTCTTGTTGTTGTTGTTTTTTTTTTGAAATGTTTTTATTTGATGTTTTTGTTATTCTAGCTTCTTATTATACGGTAATACTATTATTCAGTGTAATCAAGATTACACCGCTGAGAGTTCAAAGATCAAAGAAATAAAATTATATGCCATTTTTTTTGGAAAATGTTTTTTTTTACCTGACATTTTTTTCTTATTTAATTTTCTACGTTGTTTTTGTGATGTTATCAGAATAGAGTTACCAGATGGTGAAATAATATAAGAAGTACAAAAATTATTAGAATAGGGTAACCAGATGATACAATAAAATAAGAAGTATAAAAATTTCAAATAACGTAATTTTACTTAATTAAAATCAATAAGTTTACCTGGGACAAAGAAGTTATTTGAAAATTAGTAGTAGTAGATTTGATTAGTTACGAAGATGACTTGCACCAACTGCACTTTTAACTCATTGCAATTTGTTTTAATTAAAACTTGTAAATTACTGAATTTAAACTTATACACGACTGAACACAATAAACTATTCACATATTTATTAATTGAAATTTGAGTACGATACGTTCAAAGGTTAGCTTAACGGGAATTCAATTCCTTAAAATAGGCTTTATTTAATGTTAAAAAGTTTATGTAAGTTTATTTAGATCCATTCAATGACTTGACGCTTATTCTTTTGAAGATGCTTAAAAAGATAATATGGACATAATTGTGATTGTTTATAGATGCTTTAAAACCAAATGAAGTACAGATCATCGCGAACAGATCAACATTATTATGTACATATAACTGTTTAGTTAAAAATTTAACATATGCCTACTGTTTGATGTTAGTGAACTTAACTGCATCAGTTATTAATAATGTCAAGTAAAGATTGAAAGACTGCAGGAGAGTTGAGTAAGTTGCGTACAATTAGAGATTTGATTTATAGGTGCAGCTGTATAAGTTGAAATAAATTTTTGAAGATTGGCACAGCCATTCGACGCAAACCATAGAAAACTTGGATGCCATCAGTAAAATGAGCTAGATGCTATGATTTATGAATAAAATATGCTAGATTAACTAGGTTTTGGATTACATCCAAAAGAAAAAAGGTAATTAGCCCTAGCCCTTTACGAAAATATTTTAAAATGACTCATTAAATACTGGGATAAGAATTTTTAATACTCAAATACTTTGTGAAATAACAAGATGGATTTAATACTAAATTGTTTAACTTACTCAGCAACTTTCGCTTTTTACTTACCCTTCATTATCTTGTAGATTCATTTTGATTTAACCTTGTTATTCTTTATATTTATTCCCTAAAACATTCTAACTTTTAAACATTCCAATACTCATACATATACATACATACCTTTGTATACACGTATTTATTTTCATACAACAAACTTATTATTAAGTGTAATTAGGAAATTGATATTTTTGATATCAAATGATGCGAAATATTTAAATATTATGTTGTATCTGGGATGTTTAAGTTTTTATATTTATCTAATAAGGGGGGGAATCAATTTTTTGTGTGTACTTAACAATTTTTTTTTTTGTTTGTTTTCATCAAGAAAAATTAAATTTTATTTTTTAATTAAAGCTAAAAGACGATTATATTTAGTTAACCGGGAAACTCATTAAATATTTTTTTCTTCTTTTATTTCTTCATCTATGTGTACTTATTAAAAACAATTTTTTTGTAAATGTAATTTAAAAATCATAGACATTGAATGCTACAATGTTTCGAGCACATTTTAAAAAATTTTAAATTATACTATTTTACTTTGCCCCACCCACCGTGTAACCATGTAACCATCAGTATTTTTACAGAACCTTAAAACCATTTGAAAAGAAAACAAACATCTTAACTACCGAAAGGTATTACAAAGTTAAATTAATGGAAGAATTTTAATGGAACTGCAGACCTCCAAAGTCGGGAAAGCCCTTGTTTAAAGGTCTGTAATGTGCATAGAAAAAGTAAAGCTCCAATGTTATAAAAAATTATTAGGTTTAAATCAAACCTGTGTATTTCAAACTGTATATCAGTACAATTACCAGTACCATTAACTGGTACTTATTACTTTTTCAAGTACACGTATTATTAGATCTCGTTACTAACAAAATTTTGAATGTATAAGTAAAAGAATCAATTAAAAATACTTCTAATGCTTAAGTATCAAGATTTTAATTATTTTCCAAGTACTCAAGTGTTTTGGAAATATTTTCATTGATAAAGCCCAGTACTACTGGAATTGAAAATCATACAAATTGTAATTCAAAACCCATATAATATTGAATTTATTTAATTTACTCTATTATAAATTCTTATTATAGTGCATTGGACTTTATTAATGAAAATATTAGCAAAATAGTATTTTAGTATTTAAATAAATTACTTGTAAAATAATTGAATTATTGACAATTAAGCATTTTTTAGTACTTAATTACTTGAAAATACTTAAGTATCAAAAAATAAGTAATTACAAAAGTAATTAAACTAAAAATTTAATTAATTTCTGAGAATTACAAGTATTTTTATTTGATTCTTTTATTTATTCTTAAATTTTGTAAAGAATGGGATTTAAAAAATACTGGTACTTGAAAAAGTAATCAGTAATCACTAATGAGTTTCAAGTAATGGTATTTACAGCTGTATACTTAAGTAGCAATTTACTCATACAAGTTTGATTTCAACTAACACCCAAAATTTATTATGGAGCTTTAATTTTATAAATGTCCTTTTTTAATAACCCTTGGTTATTTTCAGTACTTGTTTTTTTGCTGCTCGTTTCTTTTTTTAAAAGTTTTTCGGCAATTGATTTAAAAAAACACAAACATAGAAGATACAAAAATTTTGATACCTATTCTTCTGAAAGATTAGAACTTTCCCGATTTAAAATTTTTTTTAGAATTTAATAAGTACATATTGAAAAATTTTGAAAAGAAGTGAAGGGGGGGAGGGGAGAGGGGTTCAAAATGTTGTGTATTTACAAAAAGTAAAAAAAAATTGTAAAAGAGGAAATCAAATAATGATGAACATGTCTTAATGAGGAAATAAGAAATAAGGATTAAATTAGATTAAAAGTAATGTTTTTTCTTTGTTTCCTTGTTTTTTTTTTTACCTGTTATTTTAGGCTTCATTTTCTAAATTTTAATATGCCTTAAGGTGGTTTGGGTTTTTTTTTGTTTTTATTTGTTGTATCTGATGGTCTTAAGTTTTTTCTTACTTGTTCCTCGTTAGTATAAAGGCATTATAAATTAATCTATAAAAAACTGATGTACGTATATAATATTATTCTTTGAAATTTTTTATTTCTAATTTATTGTGTACAAGTTTTGTGTCTTAAGATTGATTTTTTATGTCATTTTAGGAAGCAAAGTAATAAGCAAAAATTAAATGTTAATTTAATGAGTATTTATTTAAATTGTTACGCTAATGAGCTTTTATTTATGATTAGTTATTAGTTTTTGTTTTTTTAATTTAAGTTTGGTTCGTTGTCTTATAGGTTAAGTACATAACAAAAAATAAGATCAAAAGTTTTTAATTAAATTTTAATATTATTTGTAAGCTTCTTCATTAATTTTTATTTTTTTCAATTACATATTTTGTAATTCGAGTTTTAATGATTTTATCAAGAAAATAATTTGTAATTTCGATTAAAATTGTTTGGAAGTTTTAATAACATAATTTTAATATAAATTGAAATGAAAATGAAGAACTGCTGATAAGTAAATTTTTGCTAATGCAAATTATATCTTTATTTCCTTATTATTTAACAATTTAACAGTGAAAATACATAAAAAAGTTACGTAATACAGTTACTTTATTGATTAGATCAAAGACGATTTTTAATTAGAGTTTTTTATAAATGAAGACATATCTTAAGTGTTTTAACTATAATAAGGTTACCAGGTTTATTATTTTAAAAAAAAAACCTTAAATTTTTTAAACTCTACCAAATTTAGAAGCAATTTTTCTACAAAAAATAATCTTTAATTTCAGAAATTTAACAACACTCAGGAACTTTATCAATTAGTATACTTATTATTACATATTTCTTAAACTTTCTTTTCAAAGATATTGTAGGTTACAATATACAGACAGTATAATATAGTTGAACTTATTTTATACTTGAAAAATGAGGCGAAATCAACCGAGTTGATTAGGACACCAAAGAAACTTAATGCTGTCTAATCTGAATGAAATTTCCCCAAAGTTGATAATGTATATATGTACGATTTACCAAATTTAAAAAGAACATTAACATCTTTATTTTAAATATCCCATTCAATTTTCCCCGTCCCCCATAATACAGAAATCCCAAATAAGTTCCATTTATCCATTATCCCAAATCCTTCTATATCCCCATCCCTGTAGCCAAACTGTATATTTCTATCACAGGTTCCCTCCTCAAGTTTGGTTGAAAAAGAGTGTGGTTTTGGTGTGTTAAAGTCCAATCCAAAGCTTTGGAGCTTTCCATTTCCTCTTAAAAAAAAAACTAACACATCATCATTGGCTGTAAACTATCCGAGTTCTGCTAAAATTCTAATTCATTAAATTTTTTATGAAATTATTTCAATCCATTTCCAAAATTATCGTCCATGTTATTTAATTGTTAATATTTTTTGAATAAACGAAAAATTTACAAAATCCCATACTTGAGTAAATATTTTTTAAAGTTATTTCTTGTTATTTTGAAATTTAATTATTATATTTTAACTAATTTTTTACTTTTATTTTCTTTCCAGGTAAGAAACTCATAAATTGTTGAAAGTTTAAGGTAAATTTTAAATTTAATTTTCAGGTATTTGCTATTTTAATACGAAAAAAATCAATTTAATTGCACAGTTTAAGTTGCTAATTGTAGCGCAACTTTGATTAATTTATATCTGTTCATTGGTGTCTAGTACAGACGTCAATCTTTTAAATGTAAAGTCTTAGGTTCAAATCCCGTAAAACTTAGTCATAAAACAATCAGTGAATGCCTAATATTGCTTATACGAGTTAAAAAAAGGTAAATAGAATAATTGCACATCCTTTTGTCCTGCTGAAATAACACTGAATAACAATTCTGTGTATATTTTTGAGTTTTAGAATTTTTTCTATTTTACCTATTCCAATTTATTTCTTTTAAGGTGAAAACCCAATGAACGCTTTGCTTGCTTCGCATGCGTATTTTTGCAAATGCAGAAAAGCAAGCAAAGCAACTCTGACCCAATGTAAACTTTAAAACAGACATTTTGATATATTTCATTAGTTATTTTTTTTTTATGGATGTTTTTATGGAACATTTTTGTGTAGTACTTGTAAACAAAAGCGTTAAAAGCAAGCGCATCATTGAAAATTTTTCAATTCAAAATTTAGCAGACACCCTTGCTTTACTTGCTTTGTTTATTGGGCCTAGTTATATAAGAAATAATGTATTTTTTTTCCGACGTCAAAGCGTAAGAAGCGTGCGAGGCATGCAAAAGCGTTCATTGGGTTTTAACTTTTAGTCTCAACAATTGTATTAATTGCAAAACTGAAAATGGTAGCCATATATTTAATTAAATAAAAATAAATTAAAATAATTTACAATTTTTGTGCCATCATTTTGAAATTTTTATTTAATTTTTTTTTTTTTTTTTGAATTTTTAATCTGTTTTTTTTTTTTTACTTAATTTTCTTGTTTTATGTCCATTACTTTTTACAATATTCTAAATTTATTACCTTACTACATTAAATATATATATTTATATATTATTATATACTTTTAATTTTATTCATTTGTTGTATATATATATATATATTCAATATACCTAAACTTAATATCTATATATAATAATAATAATATAATTCTTAATACTTAATCAATCTCATATCTTCATGTTTTAAATTTTTTTTTTTTTGCATTCATTTTTGTTTTTTTTTTTCATTATTGAAAGTATTTAAAGAATAATTTAATTAAAATTTTTTTTTTTTACTATTATTATTTATAGTAATAATATTAAATTAAATCTATGTATATATGTATATATATATAAATATATTTATATAAATGTTTTTTTTTATATGAAAAATATTTATTATTTACAAATTCAATATATAAATATTGTGGTATATATATATATAACGAAAGTAACATTGCTTTTCATTTTTATAAAATTTACTCCAAATTTACTGTTAATAATTTACTGTCACTGTCAAATATTACGTTTAAACATTTTATTCAAATTATGAAATAACACATGTACGTCATTTCGATATAATTATACAATTCCCATTTCTCAACTGACATCGCGTTCGAACATGTCAACTTTACTTTACTTTATGTAATTTCTTACTTGTGTCTAAGAATCTCAAAGAATCAGGTATTTTTGAATGAGCATATCACTCATTCTAATATTCTCAAAATTTAAATTGAGAAAAATTAAATACATATATTGAGCGTAATACAAATTTTAATCTTTCATTAAGTCCGCTATTATGTTCCAACTTTAAGTATACCTTTATATTTTCCTAACGTTCATAGAGTTCAAAATTCCACTCAAACTGAACACAATTATTTCACTCTTTAATGTTTTGAGTTATTTTTGTAATATAACAGTATATGTTATGAACACTCTTACTTCTCATGTGTACTAAGTATCAATACTTATTTTTTTTTTAAAAAAATTTTAAATTAATTTGAAATTTAAATTAATCTCAAATATTTGAAACAGCTTATGATGACGCTACTCTTGTGGACACATTGAAGAGTTTCCTGGTAACTGGTTTTCACTCAATTGAAAAAAGGAGATTATTACAACTCAAATTTTCATTCAATTGTGGAGCACAAAATTTTAAAATTATTTATAAAAATGAAAAACATTGTTGCATAATAATAAAATGTAATAAATTAGATAATATACAAATATATGTATATATATTTTATTTTTCAAATTGTTATTTGTATTTAATGAACTATTTATTTAATCTCCTAATTTTTTTTTAAATTACTAACATTTTTGAAATTTATTATTTTATTTTTTTTTTTCAAAGTTTCTATTTAATTCTATTTAATTCTTCATATACAATAGAAACTTATTTATCACTAAATTAAATTTATTATTTTAAAAATTTAAAATTATTTCATTTTAATTATTTTGTTTTTTTTTTTACTATTTTTAAGTATGATACATTGTATAATAAGTATGTTTATAATTTTATATATATGTGTGTAGGTGACACACACACACATATTTTAT
Organism: Dolichopus griseipennis; assembly: GCA_963082915.1. Classification (NCBI taxonomy): domain Eukaryota; kingdom Metazoa; phylum Arthropoda; class Insecta; order Diptera; family Dolichopodidae; genus Dolichopus; species Dolichopus griseipennis. The sequence goes on along the minus strand of OY720441.1, from coordinate 78,056,702 downwards.
TTTAAAAAATATAAAAAAAATTATATAAATTCTGAACTTTTACTTCTTAATGATGTCCTTTTAATTGTATTTGTATATATATTTAAATACTTTATTTAAATAATTTATTAAACTATTTTTTTTTTTAATTAATCATTAAAGGACTATTATTATGTTTATAAAATTATTATTTATTATTATTAATTGTAATCAATTAAATATTATTAATTATTTATATTATCAATTATATTATATATATTTATTTTTATATTTATATGAATTAAATAAAAATTATTTATTTTATATTATTGTTATTATTTCATTTTATTGTTTTTATTTAAATACAGTGAGTGTCAATTATATTCGTACAGTAATTATTATTATTAATATTTTTAAATAATATTTGATGGTTTTGATATCAAATTAAGTTCACAAGTTAAGTTCGGAAATTCACTTTTTGTATTGTATGTAAAATAAAGTTCTTTGACAAATCAGTGCTATAAAATTGAAGTTATTATTTTATAAAATTTGGGACTAAATAGTGAAATTATGGTACTCATATTTGGAAAACTTATTAGTGCTTAATTGTAGAATTTAAAAATGTTTGATATTGGAAACTCAGTTCTTGACATGTTAACTGGAAATTTATTTATTTATTTGTTTATGTACCACATAAATCCCCTACCATAAGTGAGTGAATTTGCCTTTCCTCAGGAAAATAATATATTTGGTGGAGATGTTCGTTTCAAAATATCTTAAAGTATCCAGGTTAATCAATTCAAGTTTCAAACAATTACTTACTCAACAGAATCATATAGAAAAGCCCCATTATAAGCAATGGGTTAAAACATTGAATTCACATAATAAAAAAAAAAAAAAATTAAATAGTAACTCCATGGCTTGTATTTAATTATGTCATGGATTGTTCTGTTACAAATGAAATAAGTGATGAAAAAGTAACTGTAGTCACTTTACGCGACTTAGTATCCAAAAATTATAAACAAATAATGTGGAAATTTCGTCTGATACGAATAACGGTTAAAAATTGTAAAAATATTAAATTAACACTCACTGGTGAGTAATAACACTCAAAAATGTTAAATTAACACTCACTGAAAATAAATAAATGATGGTGATTTAAAAATAAATAATAATTTAATTTTTCTACTGTAATTACAGTACATAAAAATAAATAATTAATTCTTAATACATTATTATATATATTTGTTTTTTTTTTTTTTTTAAATAATTATTGTTAAATTTAATTATTATTTAATGTTATATTTATTTTTACAATTAAATTTTTATTATTTTTTTTTTCAATTAAATGTTTTATATAAATTTGTTTTTTTAATTGAAAACGGTCGTCACCAATATTTTTTAATTGGTTGTTCATCAGTTTGATTATTATTATTAAATAATTTTCTTTCATTTGTTCTACTATTAATACCACCATTGCTGCCATTATTACTGTTATTGAAATTATATAAATTATAATTATTTTGAATTCGATGAAATCTTAAATTATTTAAAATATATTCTGCTCCATTATTACTACCATTATTATTTCTAAAATGATTATTATTATTTCTAATACTATTATCAATTATATTGTTATTGGCAACACCACCACCACTATTACCATCACCACCAAAGAAACTAGTACTACTAATATTATCACTTGTATCTTCAGCTATTGTTGTTTTACAATTTTTAAAAGTTTTAGTTGGCGGTTTTAATAATTCCATTGGTATACTTGTGGTTTCTAAATGATCCCTTTCAATTGGTATTGTTTCATGAATATCATCTGATGTATTATATTTATGTTGTGATTGTTGTTGTTGTTGTTGTTGTTGGTGTTGTTCATGATGTTGATATTGTTGATTAGATGTTAGTGACGATGATGTTGATGAAAATGATGATGTTTGTGATAAAATACCTGATATCGGTATATTTTTATTATTATGATCCATTTCAATATAATAATCATTTAAACTATTTTCATCTGGTAATTGACTACAAGTATTTATTGTTGTTGCAATTGTTGTTCTTCTTATATTATTATCATCAATATCTGTATCAATATCTGTATCAATATTATTAGTTTGATTAAATGAATTAAAATTGGACCGTTGATTTTGATTACCACCATTTAAATTCTGATTATAATAATAATTATTTTTATTTTGATAATATTGTTGCTGTTGTTGTAGTTGTTGTTGTTGTTGTTGTGAATTCGATTCAATGTTTTGTAAATTATCATTATTTATATAACTGTTATGATTATTACTACCATTGCTATTTAATATATAATCTTGATATCTAACACTATTTCTATTGTTAGTATTATGTGGATAATAATGATGCCATGATGATGGTTGTTGCTTATGACATCGATATATGTGCGTAAAACCCAATAATAATAATATACCAAATGTAAGACCAATTACAATAAATAATCCTGGATGATTTAAATTAACTGTTTCGGAATTTTTTCGTACTTCTAACCATTGTTCAGGTGCCATTCTATTACTACTATTATCACTATCGCTTACATTATTATCATTTTCATGTGTTGCATAATGTTGTACATTTGATTCTGATTGTTTTTGTGAATGGATTATATCTGTTGTATTATGGACAGAATAATATTGTTGCTGTTGTTGTTGTTGTTCTTGTTCCATTGCAATCGAATCATCATTTAAATTTTCATTTATATTTGTATTATTATCAATAAATTTATTAAAATTTTTAGTTACATTTATTTGATTGTTGTAGTTGTTGTTATTGTTGTTTGTGTTGTATATTGTTGGTTCAATTTGTTCTTTATCAATAGATTCAAATTTAATATTATCTGTATTAGTTTTATGGATATTCAATGCAGATAAATTTTTACTTGTATTAATTTTTAAATTTTTTTTTAAATTTTTATTATACATTTTACTATCATTGCTGTTGTTACTGATATTACTATCATCATTATTACTATAATAATATTGGTTTTGTTGATTATTACTGTCATTAATTTCATCTTCTAATATTAAAGAATCTTGTTTTTTATTTTTATTTTGTATTGTACCATGTTCTAATTTAAATTGTTCAATATCATCATCAGGTTTATCTGCAATCATCATCATTGTAATGGGTTCAATAACAGATTTCTCTGCGGATGATATAACATCAATACTTTTACTATTCGAATTAATATCAGAAAATGAATTTTTTAAATTTTTTACTGTTGAAAATGCACTTGCATTTATTACAGCACTTTTTTTATTTGTATTACTTTGATGAAATTGAATTGAATTCTCGAATTTTAAAGGAGATTCTACTGATGTAGATGATGACGATGATGATGATGATGTTAATGATACTGGTTGGTAATGATGTCTTTCTGTATTAATTTTTATTAAATGATTTTTTTCTAATTTACCTTTTGAATTAAGTCTGTTAAAATGATGAAATTCATCCGATGTTGATGATGATGATGTGGGTGATGTCATTTCATCAACATTCATTAATTTTAAAGAAGATGTTAGTGCTGCTCCTGCCAATTCTTTTGATAATGATTGTTCTGTTGAATAAATTTTACGTTCTTTAATTTCATATAAAAATGGTAAGTGATGATAATTGGATATTGATTGTGCATTCAATTTTATATTTTGTTGTTGTTGTCGTTGTTGGTTTTTCTTTAATGATTTATTATCATTGGTATTTAAATTAAAATTCCGATTGTTCACAATTGATAGAATCTCTTTGGAAGACTGCTGTTGCTGGTGGTCATTATCATTTATTTTATATTTTGATTTTTGCTCCTTTTGATCCTGCTGTTGTTGTTGTTGCTGTTTTTGATGCTGTTCTTGATGATTATCTGTTCTTAAAGCTGGTTTTGTCATTGTTGTAAATTTTTGTATTGACAATGATGGTCCATTGTATTTTTTTGGTGATATTTTTGTATGAATTTTTAATTCATCAGAATTTATTTGTCGATTTGAATAATGATGATACTGTTGGGAATGATGTTCAGATGATGAAAATTCAATCTGGGAATTATTAAAAAATACAATAATATATAATGTGTAAGACTTATATTTGTAAATATTTTATTAATTTAAATATAAAATTATAATTTTATTTTGAATAATAAATTATGGTTAAAATTTAAAAAAAAATTTGTTTATTAAACAAATTTAACAAAAAATCTTTTTAAAAATTAAGAGAAAATTTATAAGAAGAACTCTATTAAATGTTTCAAATTTCTATAGGTGAAATAAATTAAATTTAAATCATCTATTAATTGTGATGTTCTGTAAGCTAATTACTAATCTTGAAAGTGGATAGTTCACTTTAATTTTAGTTTAAAAAAATTCTTTTATTCTATTCTGTAACTCTGCGTTACAATTAGTTACTGTTTTTTCAAAACTATCAATTAGTTCTGTTTGTCTTCTCTTCAAATATCTTTAGGCTTCCGAAATTCAGTGTTCATAAAGTTAAAATTTTAAGTATATTTATACTAATTTTTTCAAGCGTATTCATCAGATTCTCTTTATACCCGTAAAACTATAGGTCTAAAGGTATAGTAAATTTGCAATTACGTTTATGACGCAGTGAGGAGGAGGCTATAGATAAAAAGTCAAATGTATGGATCGGATCAGAATCGAAAAGTAAATCGATCTAGCTATCTGTTCTTCCGTACGATAAGTCAAAAAATAATGGAGATGTTCGTCATCGCTATTGAAATCCCGCAAGTTGTGCAAAATTTGATTGATCTACTGCAGTGGGTTCGAGTAGCTGTCATGCAGCTTCTTCTTTTATATGGTATTTCTTTAAACCTAATAAAGCTGGATATCTGAAATTTTGTCAAAAGAATTTAACTTTAATAGCCAACGTCTGAATAAAATTTAGTCGATGTAGTGGAAGAGGTTCGAAGAGTTTTCAACTTATATTTTCTTTTGAACTTAACTGAAAGTCTGACAAGTTGTGCATTTTAAATTTCCCCAAAAGTAAATAATCTGATTATATTATGTACAAATATACAATACGGTCATACGGGTATCTCAGAATTGACACATTCTACTCTACTACACTCTTCCTCATTTTATGAATAATTCTGTTTTATTTTCGATTTGGACAACTAATGTATATTTAACTACCTTCGTAAATTCTAAAACAGTATTGAATATTAACATAAATTAATAATTGTTATTAATAATTTTACAACATCCCTCATCTGTATATTTATTGTATTAAAACAATAACTTTAATTGTTTTTAATTCAAAAAATAACAATTTATTACAGAATATTAATATTCATATTATAATATTATTCATATTTATTCATTTAATAATAGTATTTCAAGAAAGTATAATGAAACGCAAAACTCAATCATAAATAATATTTAAATGAAATAACTACAACCCATTTTAAAAATCTAATTTTTTGTATTTGATGAAATATATTCAACTATACAAAGATTGTAAAATCAAAGGTTTTCATAAGTGCATACTGTGAAATAGACATCAGAAAGTACTCCAATATTGTAACTACTTATGAATAATTTTAAATTTCTCTTGGATGCATTTCTGTTGAGAACGGTCTGAGATCTGGATAACCAAACCAGATATGTCTGAATATCATGTATCTGCACGATATGCATATACTAAGTTTTTTGATTCCACGTAGCTTTCAATGTGATAACCAAATACTCCCGTCACTTTTTAAATCAAAAAGACCTACTGGGAGAGTTGCTCCTTCTTATATTCCACCAAAGAAATATGAGTTACCTAAAGTACCAAAAGGACAAATGAAATTTTTGACCACCTTAATTTAAAACCCCAATGTATTTTTAACTTATGTCGATTGGTTCTCCGGTTCTCGAGATAACGTACTTAAAAACCGTTTAATGGACAGACATCATAAATATAACTGAAACTATTTTATGTGTACGGGAACTCCTATTGTTACGTAGGCAGTGATATTCTTCGAATGATATGTCTGCAAGTATATTGGGCAATTTAATTTTTCTAAATAACAACTAACAACTAAAGACGATAGACGCACAGACATAGTAAAACTAATAAACTAAATTTTCAAAAATTTTTTTGAAAAATATTCTAAAAAACAACTGATTGTTATCAATTAGTTGTTAATAATTAAATGATTGAAGAGCCAAAGAAAAAAACAATCAATGATTTTTCATTATATTACTTTTCATTCCCTTTAATTAATCAATTCTTGTGTTTATGTATAATTATCATTATTTTACAACTAATTTCATGCTTAAATGGTATTTTTGTTTTTTATTATTATTGTAATTTGTTTTATTATTGAATAACTAATAATAACGGTATAAATAGAAGTTGTTTCAGTTTTTATTACTTTTATTACATCTAAAGTCTATTTGTAATGTATTGAAAAAAAACGAAAAGGAATAACTGTTAAAGCTCACGCAAAAAAAATATGGTTTTGCAAAAATAGTAGGGAATTTTAAAATTTAAAGGGTATACTTCTGAATAGTAGCATACGAAGATATTCAATGAAATTAAATAAACTTTTACATTTTTAAATCATTGTATTATAAGATAGATTCCTAGTCAAAAAAAAATTATTAACCTGGGGGCGATCCGTAATTTTGTAATTTAAAATTAAGATTTTCTTCTATTTCAATAACAAAATGTGTGCGGGAAAATATTCCAAAATGAATGAATCCATAAAGGACAAAATCTTTGAACTTGTTAAATAATCTGAAAACAACTCTATTTTGATTTAAAAATGACTAATTTTTGAATGTAAATCCTCCTACACAACGAAATTATGGTATTGACCGTTGTTCATTGAGCAAATATTTAGCTGGATAACGGGTGTTTGTTTTTTTCAGAATGATAGAAATTTAAATAGAAATAAAACACATTTTACTTAAGATTCTGAGTTATGAGGAATTCGATCAGACCAATTTGGGACTCCTTTTTTGAGGCCACATTTCATCAATAAAACGGATTATTTTAGCTTACAAAGCGTCTATTTTTTCTGAATTATTAGCATAAACCAATAACTTCACATAACCCCAAAGAAAATAATCCTGTGGTGTTATGTCGTATGGTTTTGGAGTCCAATTAATTGGACCTTTTCTCGAAATAAAATTTTATCATCCAATCTTTTATTTAATAAATCAGTTGTTTGCGGTAGAAGTATGCGGTGTAGCACCATATTGTTGGAAGCTAAGCACTTCCGGGTCGTTACCATTCAAATTTTGAGATAATGCTTTCAGCGCAGTAATGAAACCTGGCTGAATTTCTTGAGAATTATTTTCGTCCCGTAAATGGCAATTTTGTTTGGTCACGTAACCGTTCAATCAAAAATGAACGTCATCACTAAACCAATTTTTCGATAAAAACGAATAGAATACTGATTTTGAAAATAAATTTCAACAATATTTGTAAACATTGTTGCATTGTTTGTAAATAAAAAGAAATTTGGCTTCTTAATTCATAAGTCTTTTATTCCAATTTTAAGGTGTGTCATTCTAAAAAAAAAACACTCGTTATTACAGAATTCTATACATCCTGTACTGAATTCCCAGGGACGAAATATATGTGTGTAATGTTAGTCCTAGAATACTAATACATATGGCCTGCTTTTTCTAATACTTCAAATTCGAAAGTGTTTCCCATATTTTTGTTGAAAAAGTAAAGAACATCGCAAATTAAAAGTTCGTTTCTATATATGTATGCAACAAAAGTAGGAAAGTACCTACAACTCTTTGTTCAAAATAAAAACATTTAAAAAATATAATTGAATATAAAAGTACTACTTACCTCTTCTTCTTCCCTATTCTTGAATTCTTTTTCTATATTTTTCATATTATTTATTTCATCATCATTTGATTTCAATTGTGACATTGATAGTGGTGGCTGTGACTGTGGTGGTGATGATGATGGTGGTGGTGGTGGTATAAAATGTTGATGTTCTAATTTAACAAGTTCCGTTGTATCTTTTTTAAATTCAATGAATTCTTCATTACCCATTTTGATTTCATGATAATGATGACGATTATTATTATTATTATTATCATTATTATTATTTTGTTGTTGTTGTTTTTCATCAGTTTGTTGTACACCTTTTTCATGATTAATAAATTCTTCTGATGACAATTTTTTATCATAATTATATATATCATGCAATTTATTATTTTGTTGCTGTTGTTGCTGTTCAGTACTAAAATAATATTTTTCATTATTATTGTCATTATTAGTATTTGTGTTGGCAATATTATCAACATCTTCATGATTATCATCCATTAAACTTTTAATTTCATAAAATTTCATAAGATTTATATTACCGTTAGAATCATTTCTTACCAAATCATTATTATTTTTATTATTATTATTATCATTATTATTATTTAAAATTTTACCCTGTGGGATGTCATCAATTTTGCTAATAATTCTATCATTTAATTTATTATCATTATTTTCTGAATTTTTATTAATAATAGTAGGTGTTATAGTAGTTGTTGTCGCTATTATTGATAAAATTGGAGTAGTAGTAGTTATGGTTTTAATATTAAAACTTGTTGTAATTTCATCATTATTTTTAGTAGTATTAGTCATAATAAATGTCATGTTTGATTGATTTGCTTTTTGATTTTGTTGTTGTTGTTGTTGTTGATTTATATCATCAGTATCAATATTATCATGAGTACTGGTACTGATTAATGACATTACTGTCATATCATTTGATTTTAAATTTCCGTTATTTAATGATTTTGATTCTGATGATGATGATGATATTAATTGTTGTGATGTTAACGGTATATTTTGGTTTTTATTTACTTCAATAATTTGTGAAGGCGTTACATATTCTGAATGTTCTTGTTGTTGTTGCCGTTTAATGATGTTTGATTTTTCATTTAGTTCATTTTTACTGTTTTTAACAGTTTCATTTGTTGATGATGTTGATGGTGTTGTTGATGATTGCTTTATAACCGTAAAAATTTCAAATTTATTATTTTCATTAAAATTTTTATTTGTATTTTTATTTGTATTTTTGTTGACAGTAGTTGCTGATTCTATTGGATTATTAAAATTTAATATAGTTAAATTTGTTGCTGTTGTATTAACTCTTATTTCATTATTTGTTGCCATTTTATTATTATCATAATTATTTTTATTATTAAAAATTAAATTAAAATTAGAATTATTTGTATTTAATACATTATTTAAATTTATTTCATTTGTTGTAATTGGTTGTTTTTGTTGTTGTTGCTGTTGTTGTAAGTTGGATATATTAAATTGATTAAAATCAGGATTATGTGTTGATGTTGCAAACGAAGCTATATTTGAATATAATAAATAATTTTTAGAATTTAATAATGTTGTTGTTGAGTTTATTTTGTTGGATGTTGTTGATGTGGTAGAGGTTGTAATAGGATAAAAATTACCATAAAATGTTGTCATATCATCAGAATTTTTATTATATTCATTGTCACTAGTTGAAGTAAATTTAATTTGATTTTTATCTATTTTAATAAAATTTTCATTTACTATTCCTGATATAATATTGTTGCTTATGTTGTTATTATTATTGTTGGTGTTTGTGAATGTTGTTGGAGTTGTTGTTGTTGGTTGTATTATAGAATTTAATTTTGTCACTATAATTTGATTTTTATCATTTTGTTCAAAATTACTTATTTTAGTTAATTTTGGTATAGTTGTTGTTGTAAATGATTCTGCTGATGTCGGATAAATTTGTTCATTTTGATTTAAATCCTGTTTTTGTTGTGGTTTCTCTTGTTGTTGCTGTTGTTTTTGTTGTTTTTTATTTAGTTTAATATTAATATTACCATCAAAAGAATTTTTAAGATTATTACTTTCATTTTGTTGTACATTTTCAATATTATCAGATGATTGTTTCAGTTGTTGTTGTTGTTGTTGTTGCTGCTGTTGTTGTCGAACATTATAGTTATGGTCTTTTAATATTATTGAATCCAATTTACCATATTGTATAAATTTTTGTTGATTTTTTTGTTGTTGTTGTTGTTGCTGTTGTTGGTCTTGATATTTCTTTGATGTGGTCAAAATTGGTTTTAATATTGCTGATGATGTTGGAAAAGAAACTGTTTTTTTATCTTGATTTTCACTAAATAATTTTATTACTGTTGAATTTATATGAAATTGATTTTTTTTTTGCTGACCATCTGAATAGTTCATCTGAATAGTTTCTTTATCATCGGTATTATCTTTTATATTATAGTTTTTATGGTATTCAATGTTTACATTTTTATCAACAATGGCATCAATATCATCAAAATCATCATCATCATTTGGAATAACTTCATTTTGTACATTTTTATGTTGTTGCTGTTGTAAATTTGAATTTAGATTAAATTTACTATCATTACTGTTATTAGGATTTTTTTGTAATTTTTTTTTAACTGTTTTATTTTTTTTATTAGTATTTGTAAGAATTTTACCGTTTGAATCGGTTACCATAGTAACAATTTTTTTATAAGGAAATTTTTCAATATCTGACTTATTAGTTTTTGATATTTTTATAGTTCTTTTGTTATATTTATTGTTGTTGCTGTTGTTGCTGTTGTTGATGCTGTTGTTGTTACTGTTGTTATTAATATTACTTGTATTATTATTCTTTAATGGTATTTGAACTGTAATTGAATCATTTGTATTCATTTTATTATTATCAATAGATTTTGTTGTAGTTAGCAAAGATTTTTTCATTTTATTTGTTGAGGATGTTGATGATGATGATGATAAAATTTTTATATTTTTATTATTTTTTTCATCTTGGTCACTATAATATTCTTTTTGTTGCTGTTGTTGTTGTTGTTGTTGTTTTTGTTGTTCTATTGATATTTCATGATGTCCTTTTTCTGATAATGTTACATTTATGGTTGATGTAGTTGTTGTATATGATGGTGATAACCTTTTTAATTTGGTACGATTTATTTGATCGAATGAATTCTTTGGTAAATCTTTATCTTTATCATTTTTAGTTTTATTATTGTTGTTGTTGTTTATGTTGTTCATTGTGTTCTTGTTGCTATTATTATTATTATTTGTGTTTTCATCTAAATGGTTATTTTTGTTGGTTAAGTTTTGTTGAAAATTTTGTGGCGCCATTTGTATTTGTTCAGTTAATGATAATGATAATAATGTTGATATATTTTTAGCATTGATTTGATGTTTTTCAATTTCAATTGTTGTTGGTGTTGGCATTTGTGTTGTTTGATTCTTTTGAAGAAAATCTAAAAAGTTTTTTTTTTTTTTTATTTGTTTGTTTTTTTTTTTTTGTTTATGTTGCAGAGTTTATACAGCAATAGAGGAAAATGATGAATAAAATGAAAATTGAAAAGAGAAAAAGAAAATGGAAAATTAGTTTTTATAAATTAGAAAAGAAAGTAAAAATTAATGAATTGTAATACATTTTGATAATAATTGTTTGAAAAACAAAACCATTTTATTTTTTTTTTTTTTTTTGGGATTGAATTGAAAATTAAAATAGATTTCCTGATTTTTAGGAATTTTATGAAAGATCAAATCAATGGACAGGAAATAATATAAAAAATCAAAATAATTAATATTTCTTTTTAACTAATGTACAACTTTTGCTGTTTGTTTTGTCATTTAATATTGGAAAAGTTTTAGTTGTAAAACAAGGGTTTTGTTCTAGAAATATTATTTGTAAGGAACTTTAGAAAATTTTATTTAAAAATATTTATTAGTGGTATTATTTCTCTGTTGGTTGTAAATGGTGTTTAGAAAAATTTCTGTTGTCACATTATTATACAAAATTTGTTGAACTAAGTCATTAGTTTGTTGTCGAGTCAAGATTTATCAATAGAATTTGGAAATTTAATAAATTTGCTTGAAAAATGGAAATTTATAATTTTGCCAAAATCATGAAGGTGAGTATTCGATTTTTACTTTAACTAAGGACATTTTTATTTTAACTGCAGAAAGGTTTTTATTTTAAATGAAATCATGTTTATTTTAATTGGATAGAACTTTATTTTAACTGAAGACTTTGTATGTTAAGGGAAGTCATCTCTAGTTTAATAAAAAATTTTTACTTTAAGTGAAGACATTTTAATTTAATGAAAATTTTTTACTTTAAGGGAAGACATTATTCATTTCAGAAGACATTTCAATGAAGATTCTTTATTTCAGTAAATTAATTTTTTATATCTAAACACGTACATTATGTATATATATTAACTAAATAACTAAAATAAAGAATCTTCAGTTGAAAAATAAAAATGTCTTCACTTAAAGTAAAAAATCTTTATTAAAATGAATATGTTTTGAGTTAAAAAACAAAAGTCTTCAATGAAATGAAAATTTCTTCAATTAAAATATAATACAAAATCTTCATTTGAAATAAAAAGTCCTTAGTTAAAGTAAAAATGATATTGGAAACTAATTTTGTTAATTCAATACTCCTTGAAAATATATGAAACTTAATGGGAAGGTTCAATTTTGAAGTGATGTTTATAGATTAGTACAGCTTTCCAAATTGCTGCTTATAGTCCCGTCAACAATCAATTTGTCTAATATTTTTTTTTTTTAATTAAAATTATTTTTTATACTCATTACATAAGGATTTTAAATTTAGTTTGTCAAATAATTTGGTCATAATTTCATTTAAAAAGTTAAACTAGATGTGACGCGAGCATTGGATCATCACATTACCACATATATTTAATAACAAAAAGAAATATCAAAGTCAAACGTTCACTTTAAAATAGAAATAAAGTAATCAATTAATCATATTGATTAATCATATTGATAACAACTCTATGAAATAGTGATAAATGGTTGATGCAATAGAGCCTAGGTCTACCACTTTAATCTTTGAGGAAAAGTCTAGTCTCATTAACCTTTGAAGAACGTACTTGTAATTTTAGTTTACCAATGAGTACTTTTAAATAAAATTTTTCGTAGATCCTGTTAAATTCAAAAATTCTAATCAAAACTTGAATATTTTAAATAAAATCGAAAAGCGTTGAGACTAAATCTCCAATTTTAAGTTTAATCTTCAATATATTCAATTATAATCTTTAAAAAAAAATATTTGAATTGAAATTTATACTTTTAAAGAATATATTCAAAGTTCAAACTTGTCTTATATGAAAATATTAATTTAAAATAAAAACTAGAACTTACCATAAAAATGTTCATCTTTAAGTGTTTTACTAGCAGCATATAATCTTCTATCCTTCTTTAAATTATTTGTTGAATTATCAGATGCAATTGTTGTTGGTGTTGCATTATGTGTTCTAATAATAACATCATCTTCATCAATACTATCAATCTTATGTAAATTTATACTATTTATTGGATTTACATTTAAAGTTGAATATGTTGAATTTGTCACATCAATATCTTTTGTATCATTTATTTTCAGTTTGGATTTTTGTTGCATAGGTTGTTCGGTATCATTTGAATTTAATTCAATATTTTGTGGTAATTTTCTTCTATTTATAATATTTTTTCTCATATTATTGTAAATATTTGCATTTTTAAATTTTAAAGATTGAATATCAAAAGTATTATTCATATTTGAATTTTGTTGCCTTAATGAATCTGACAATAAGTCATGTGTACTATTTTTTAAGGTAAATAAATTTCTAGTATTTGTTAGATTATATTTTGTACTACTTCTATGTTCATTGTTGTTGCTGCTGCTGCTGCTGTTACTTGTGTTGTTGGTATCATTTCTATTTATATTATTGTTATTGCCAATTTTATATTGTACTTTGGTACTATTTGAAGCAATTGATTTAGGTACAGTTGTTAGTAGTTCAGGCAACAATCCATTTATTTGATTATTTTCTTGTTTATTATTTGATTTTATTATTTCTTTTTGTTGATGTTGTTGCTGTTGTTGTTGTTGTTCTTGTAAAGAGTTCAAATATATTTCATTTGTATTATTTGATTGCTGTTGTTGTTGTAGTTGTTCTATATTTTTAAATTCGTTCCAATTTATTTTTTTATTTCCGGTTTCTGTTTCATTTTCAAAGAACAAAAATATACCATCATCAGATACATTTGCAATTTGTTCAACATCCTGTTGTTTTTCATTTTGATGATGAGATTTTTTGTCATTTATTTGGCTAGAATTTTCATCATCAGCATCATTATAAAGAGATGGTAAAATTGTTGTTGTTTGTTCTTTATTATTATTATCATTATTTGGAAATGAAGATTTTGTTGTTGCTGATGATGTAGTAAAATTTGAACGGAAACTGTCTGCATTATAAATATTAATGTTTAAAAAATTTGTTTGATTGTTGGTTTGTATTTTTTGGCTACTGAATAAAGTGGATTCTGCTGATGGTAAATAAATAGATGATGAAGAAGTTGTAGATGAAGAATTTTGTGTCTCGACATAATTGTTATCGTTTGTTGTTTTATTTAAAAATGCTGATTTTGTTGAAATTACATTTTCTTTTAGTTTTTCTTCAATTATTTGTTGTGTTGAATTTAATTCTTTAAATTTTTCCGGAAATTTTTCAGCAATTTTTTGTTCAGAATTGTTTGTATCAGATGATTGAAATAATGTTGAATTAGAATTTCTGACAATATGTTCATCTTTTTTATTTTGTAGTTCCGGTATTTTAAAATTTTTATCCAAAATATTTCCATTATTATTTAAAAAATTTTTTTCATATGTTTCTCTTGCATTATTTTCTTGTTGCATTAATATTTGTATTTGATGCAATTTCATTTGACGTTCTTTAATAGCTCTCAATTCAACACAATGTGGTTTTTTTAATTTTAATTTATTACGATTTTTTTGAAATTTATTTTGTTGACAACAACAACAATTTTTATCCAACATATTTTCTGCAACCATTTTATTCTCTTGGAATTTTTCAAAATATTTATAAGATTTTTCAATAAAACTTTTTAATTCTTTTGGTATTAAAAATTGCTGCTGTTGTTCAATACGATTTAATTGTATTGAACTGGTACTGCCAACAGAAGATGAACCACTTCCACTACCACCAATATCACCAATATTAACATTATTTAATATTGTTGTACCATAAATATTATCTTCATGACAACCGCTTGCCCATTCAGCAATACCTAATAAATCTGAACATTTTATTGGATTATCATCTAAATATAAATCACGTAATTTTGGTGATTCTTTAACCAATGATTGACTTAATCCTTTTAATTCAGATGATTGTAAATTTAATGTTAATAATTTTGGTAATGGTAGACCAGGTAAATATAATAATTTATTACCAGATAAATCTAATATTTTTAAATTATTTAATCCTTGAAAATATTGTGGTTGTATATCAATTATTTGATTATATTGTAAAAATAAATTTTCTAAACTAGTCGGAAGACTTATTGGTATTCTTTTTAAATTATTATGATCTAAAAATAATGTTTCAAGCATTTCTAAACGTCCCAATGCATCATCTTCAATTTCATCAATATTACTGTATGATAAATCCAAATATTGTAATAATGGATAACTATCTAAGTCACCACAATTTATTGTCTGAAATTAGATTTAAAAAAAAAAAAAAATAGAAAATAGAAAATTAAATATATTTATTGTTGCAATTTATTGCAGTTTTTTTGTTGCTGCAATTGGGTATTTGTTTTTTAATTTTGGTAAATAAAAGAAATAAAATAAATAAATTATTGGCTAAGATAAGTACAATTTGGTTTGTTGTTTTTTGGTTACATCACCTTGGAAAATTTATTTTAAAATTTTTTTGAAATATTTTTTATAAAATTAAAAAGGGGAGAAATATTTTTGAATTTTTAAACTGCACGTTCCATTTATCATTGTAGAGAAATAGATGGTTTTAAGGTAAAATATATTGTTAAGATAAAATTTATTAATTTGCAATTGCAATAATGGTAGAATTGTGTAAAAAATTTTAATATTAAAAAAAAAGGATTCTCTAGATGGGAAGTTGAATGGTTTTATGGAAATTTAGCAATTGTTGAAGTAATTAATACATGCATCGGATGTAATACAGATGTTAGTACCAACTCTATAAATTCATTAAAGCTTAACTAGATTTAAAATTTCCTCCGTAGGTTTTATTTTAGTTTTCTTTTACGTGCTGTTCACGTTGCTGTTCAACTGTTCACTGTTTGGGGGAAATTATACATTCATATTATTAGAATTGATCAAATGAATTACACATACAATTTAAACATGAGATTGTACTACGCTTCATAACATGTAGAAACGCCTTAGATTTTTAATAGATACAATTCTATTTTTGTTAATATTGTAATCATTTTGAATTTGACTTATTTGGTATTATATATCTGTGAGTTATATTTATTCAATTGAATTATTTGTTTATATTCTTATATTAATGTATTTTTTTAATTTTTTATTAAAAATATAAAATTATTAATTATAGGTTATGCCATTAATTTGAACCCAATAGCAAATAGTAACTGAGTCGAGTCGAAAACCAGATAAAAGTATTTTTCGCTTGCATTGGTAGTCGAACCAGGCGTTTTACATTAAAAGTCGGTTCTCTAACCACTGTGCCACCCAACCGATAATTATTCTTTATAGGGTGCCACGCTAAAATTATTTTGATATCTATTTGACTCACAAGTGACAACTTTTTTGATTACCTATAATATTTTATATTTCTCTTACCATTAGTTATTACCAAAAATTAGAAAAACCATACGCTAGTTATAACCAAAAAGGTCTATTTAAAAATTAATCGATTTTGATCGCTTGTAAAATCTTCAAATGAAATAGTCTTCTATAGAAACAAATGATTTGAACTCAATAATCAAATTAGCTAAGATGTTTCATTTGTAGGAGCAAAAGGTTACATATCCTAAGTATTCTGTTAATAATTTAAAGGTAAATCTAATTGCTCAGAACTATTATTTTGTACATTAACAACCGACATAACCTCATTTTTATTTAGCAACAACGTGACTATAAAAATAAACCATCTACATATTAAATTATCTTCTAAATATAATTACATTTTTTTCTATCACTTATATGTTATAAATTATGATATCAATTTAAAAATAATAATTATATTTAGGACACGTAATAATTTTTAATATCCTGTCAAAATAATACTTTTTAATTTCTATCATATCAAAATTTAATTTCATATTAAATTAAAAAAATATTCCAAAAAAGAAAAACCTTAAAAAATTTCATTAATTCATTATTTTATTTATTTTTATTATTTATTTTTTAATCCAAATTACATCAAAATTTTTTAAATTAAATTTACGTGTGAAATCAATTAAATATTCATTAAAAAAAAAATGTAATATAATCCCGCGAAATAATGTTCAGAAAATCTCAATTCAATAAAATTTTCGAACGAATGGGAAGGGGAAGAAAATATCAAAATTTTTGACGTAAAATTGCAAAACCAAGTGTAATGGACTCTTTTTTTTTCCTAGCTATTAAATTTAAAATATAAACAATATTTTCAATGTTATGCCTTCACTTTTTTAATTATAAGTTTTTTTTTTAATTTTTTTCAAAATTCCAACATGGAACATCATAAAATGTTTATATTTACAATATTCTTTTAATCCTGTCAAAAAATTCTTTTTCTGTTTTTTTTTTTTTTATTCATTAACCGTTTCTTTTGACATGAAACATTTCATTGTTTTTCTTTTATATACATTTTTTAAATTAACTCATTTTATGCTATATTTTTTACTTAAAAAGCTATAAAAAATTTTACAATTAAATTTTTTTGTTGAATAGAATAGAAAGTGTATAAAAAAAAGAATGAAAACAGAAATGTGTATAAACATTTTGTATAGTATATAAAAACCCAGAAACAAAAAGCCAAAATGGATTCTTTAATTTTATAAGTCAAATGAAATTAAAACAAAAAAAAAATATTAAATTTTTAACGTAATTAAAATTGCACATAAATCGCACTCATATCTAAAACTGGAGAACCTATGAGAAAAGTCACGCCAAATGAAAGAAAGTCCTAAATGAAACTGAAAGTTGCATAGTTTATTGCGAATATATAGTTTTGATTCACAATGGAATTGACATTTCTAAAAGAAATACAAAACGTCAAATCAGAAGTTGTTAAATTTGTGATTGTGAAAACTGAAAAAAAGTTACAGTTGACAATTAAATGACAGTTATTTTTTTTTTTTTCGGTAAATGAAGCGCAGATTTGTGATTTAAAAATATTTTTAAGTGACGTGTCTATTTGCTTTTTTATGCATTCCGGCAATTTTAAAAGACTAATGCCTTAGACACAATGATCAGAGACATGATGCTTCGTTGAAGTTGCAAAATGTCAAACAGCATAGTTTTCAAATTTTTCAAGCGCAATGCAAAATGTTGAGAGCGTTAAAGTGACACATAAACAACAAATTAATTCAATGAATATAATTAATTTTTCAATAATTGAATTGAAAGTGATTAAAAAATTTATTTTATTTTAAATTTTCTAATTTTTAATTTTTATAGTTATAATTGGAGAATAATATCAAACTAAAAAGTAAAATCTAAATGATTGAGAAAACATAAATAGCGCAGAAGTTAAAAGTTGATTAACTTTTGCGTCAAGGCTGCGTTGCAGTTTTATTGTTACTTTCATTGTATG
>OY720441.1:77907445-78037888 GCA_963082915.1 Dolichopus griseipennis | reverse complement strand
TAACTTTTGCGTCAAGGCTGCGTTGAAGTTTTATTCATTGTATGCATTTATATTGTTTTTCTTATGTTTAACTTTTGAAGTAGAATTTCAACGTTGTTGGCTGCGCTGCGCTAATTTTTATAGGAATTTGCAAACAACTGAATACTGATTCTTTTAATTTAATAATCTTTAATTTTAATGTACAGCCTACAATAAATTTGTCTTTAATATATGTATATGTTTACACATATGATTTACAGAAAATTATAATGTCAGAGACTATTCACAAATTACGTATTACGACAGACGCGTAAAATATTCCATTATAATTGTTTCAAATAACTGTAAATCAAAATATGTAATTACATGCATTTGTGAAACTTAGTTTTATTTTAAAAAATCCAAGAATTTTCGGAGAAATTAGAAAAAAATAAAATATATAAAATATTAGAAAAATATTAAGTTCTAAGCACATGAGTTGAATATAGAATCTTTTTGAAATTTGAGAGGAAACTGACAGGTGAACGTTCAAAGTGAAATTAACAAATACATTTTTGATACAATTTTTGAAACTTTACTAAAAATTTAAAAAAAAATAGTAATAAAATCATATTTAGAGTTTTTTTTAGGGATTATAAAAAAAAAAAACAGATTCTTAAAACAAAAAAAAATTTATCAAAAAAATCTTTATTCTTTTTAACACAGTCATAAAATCTATTTAAAAGTTAGTTAAAAAACTGAAAGCACAAAATATTTTAAAACAGTCTTAAAATTGCAACTTGTTTTGTTTTTTTTGGAATAAAATAAAATTTTTGACACTGAAATACAAAAGATAACATTTTTTTGGTTGTTATTGTTATTTTATTGCTTGTTTTTTCCAAAATCGTTATAAATTGCTGGATGAACACTTTATAAAAATGAATATAAATTTAAAAGAAATTCATACTAAGTACTGTACTTTATTGTTAAACTTTCTTTGTAAATTTGATTTTATGGACTAAGGTTCTTGATTAATTTGCACTTTTTAGTTTTTTATTTACCCTAGATAAATTCGTAAGTAGTTAAAGTGGTTAATAAAATATATTTTGGTTTGTTTCTCAGTGGAAATGGAACGAAATGGACTCAGATAAATTTTCTTATATATTTTGGATTAAAAAGAAAATGATTCAATAAAAATGATGAATTTGTATTATTTATTTTGTAGCAATACAAACAACAATAGAGAACATATTATGCTTAAACCTCTTAATTTTTGGAATTTATTTTAAATGCGGATTATACCTATTTAATAGTCACTAACCTTTAGGGACAAGTATAGGGGTTTTAATATTATAACCCTAATAAATCCTTCACTCAAAAAATTCAAACATAGAAAAAGAGTGCGATAGATACGTATTTCAACGCATTTGAGATATTGTAACGTTATTTATGGGAAATATATTTTAAATTATTTAAGAAGATTATTAATTTCTTAAAATATAATTTAAGCTCTTTTATTCCTTTCTGCCCTTAATCTCCATTAATTCTTAAAAAGTAACCTATATTTAAAGATCCATAATATTGTATTCCGGATCTAATCGTGTTTCCGTCTGAAAAAAACCTATCAACTGAACCACGTGGAGCAACTATAAAATACTGTTTGCTTGTAAGAAAAACAATTTAACATAAATTTTAAAATGTACTCACAAACTTTACTGACTCGAAGACCGAGTTCACTATTTAATACAAAATCTTGCAAGTGTTCATAATTATTTTTGAAAATCCAGATACGTAAGATATTTTTATTATTACTTTTGAAAAATGCGGATAACTTAAAAAGATTTATAATTATTTTTTACAAATCCCCATGGTGACCAAATATAATTTGAATATACAAATATATAATATTTACCAAATAATTAATATTGTAGTTATAAATAAAAAAAAAGTATTTAATTTAAGAAGTACTAATTATAAATAAATAAATAATTTTTTTTTATAAATACTAAATATTTTTTTAAAAATTCATACGATCATTTTTGGCATTCAGATAGTTTTCAATATTAAAACAAAACAAGGGTTGTGAAAATTTTGATTAAAATCAATACCTACTATAATCGAAATTTCATGGACGAACAAAAAAATCAAATATACCAATTTAATATTGTTTGACAGAATGTTATTTTTAAAAAATATGAAAATTCAGTTTGATAATACGTATTACATATTATTATGAAAATACATTTTAATCAACACGTCAATTATAATACGTTTTATTTATATAAACTTATGTATAGGTAAAGCCATGCTTCTACAATAACACTGTATCTGTGCATTTCAAGTCTTTCATTTTTATTTTTATCCCTTTATTAAATTTTGTTTATTGCGTCTTATTTTGCCCACATTTTCTTGTTTTTTAATTTTACCAAATAAAATTACAACACTCCCAAAATCTTTTATATTGTCTTAACTTACTTTATGTTACATCATAGTTTTACATAACTTTGCTCCCTTAAAATTCTCATTTTGATTGGCATTTTTACTTTTTTCTTAAATTAATTCAAATTTTATCTTTGTTTCTTATTATTTTTTTTTACTCGCAAATTATTATCTAACACTTAACAGTAAAAATAGGATAAAAAAAAACAAAAACTCAAAGAGAAAGAAGCCAAAGAAAAAAAAGAAAACAGAAAAAATATAAATAAAAATTTTTCATTAAAAATAATTGAAACGAGTAAAAATGTCACATTATCATCTAACTCAACCGTAATAAAGATCAAAAAGTTAGCAAAAAAATGGTAAAAGTAAAAGAAATTAAGTAAAGAGAATAAACACAGATAACTGTAAAAGCTAAAAAAAGAAAAAAACACAACAACAAAAAAGCTCAAAGAAAATAACGCTTATCTAAGTAAATATTAATTTTAATTTAGAGGTTCTTTTCTATTAATTTTATTTTCAATGTTGGTTCATCCCTTCTCATCTCACCACACCTCAACACACCTCACCACTACTACATTTTTGTTACTCTTTTGTCTTTATAATTTTTATTTCTAATTTATGTACATATATATCTATCGCTCTTTTTATTTTTGACATTTGTTGTAGTTTTCACCTCTAGTCAACATTAGTTCACCTCTATTTTTGTATACGCGTTCATAGTAGATTGTGATTAAAAAGTCAAAATGTAAAAGAATTTCGTGAAATGCTTCAACACAAAAAAAAAACAAGAAAAACAAAAATAAAAAAAATCAAATAAAAAGACATTTTTTGAAAGCGCCGGCACACCTGGATAATTTTTAAAGAAAAACAAAAAGACCTTGTTAAACGTTTTAAGTGTTTTTCATTTAAAATTTTTTTTTTAGTTTTTTTTATAATTTAAAACACTAACATAAATTTTCAATTAAAAAAGTGTCTTTTTGTTGTTGTTGTTTTTGTTTTTTAAACCATGTTCATTGTTAAGAGTAAGTTATGGTTTAAAATTTTTCTTTTAAAAATAATTATTTCATTACATTTATTATTAATTTCTCTTTTTATTTTTTGGATATTATGTAACGAAGGGGTGGATTTAAAATATCCTAGAAAATGTTATTATTATGCGTAATTATTTTTTTTTTTGGAAATTTAAATCAAAAAGATTTTGACATTTTATTATTTTATATCATGAGAATTCACCTTGAAAAGAGTTCAAAAGGAAAACTTTTTTAAACAAATAAACAAATCGGGTTGGGTACTAAATATCTAAAGAATATTCTAGAAAAAGTGGAAAATCCATAAGATTTGTAAATTCTAGAAAAAGTGGAAAATCCATCAGATTTTTTTATCAAATATAAATATTTTCCAATTCAGAATGTTGTAAAGTACTTATATAGATTTATATAAAACGAATAAGAGTGTAGTAGAGTAGACTGTGTCAACTCTGGGATACCCGGATAACCGTAACATATACATTATATCATCCGATTAATTACTTTTGGCAAAATATCAAACATACAGCTTTATTAAGTTTAGTGGAATACTCATATAAAAGAAGAAGTTGTATGGCAGCTACTCCAACCCACTGCAGTAGACCAACCAAATTTAGCAGAAACTTTGGCCATTACACTAAACTATTTTTCGCAAAATTTCAGACACCCAGCTTCATTAAGTGGAGAATAGTGCTTATATAAAATAAGAAGTTGTATGGCAGCTACACGAACCCACTGCAGGAGACCAACCAAATTTTGCATAAACTTTGGCCATAAAACTAAACTACTTTTGGCAAAGTTTCAGACACGCAGCTGTAATAAGTACAAAGAAATACTCATATAAAAAAAGAAGTTGTATGCCAGCTACCCGAACCCATGGTCCAAAGTGGCTGGATTTAAATAACGATGACGGCTATTGCAAAAAAATGAATTTGCGAAAATTTCAAGATTCTAGCTCCTTTAGTTTTTGAGTTATCGTGCGGACGGACGGACATACATAGCTAAATCGATTTATTTTTCGATTCTGATCCGATTCATACACTTGAATTTATATGATCCGAAGGTTTATATTCCTTAAACATGTTGAATGTCACAGAATGGAATAGAAATATCATATAATAAATTATTTAATTATTATAATCATATTTTTAGAATATCCGGTTTTTTTTGTTGAAAAATCTCGTTTTAGAGGATTTTATATTTATTTTTTAGAAAATCAGAACTATGAGCGCTTTTTTTCTTTTTTAAAACCGAGATTTCCTAAAAACAAGATTTTCTAAAAACAAGGTTTTCTGAACGAGACTTTTCGAACGGTTTTGGGAAAATGTCATTTCCTAAATCGATCCATTTCACATTCAACCCTTTATTAACATTTTTTATATTTTTTCTAAATTATCTTAACTTTTTACAAATTAAGAAAACATCAAAGAAAATCTTAAATATTCAATTTATAAGAAATTCTATTTTATGAATATTTCGGCATCCATATATCGGATCGATTGTTATTTATTTCAAATACAAATAATCTGATCTCTACAAATATAGGCCTCTATTATGGCAGTCAAGTATCAACTTGATAGTTGAAAAGTATCAATCAATTTCTTAAAATGTATTGTGAATTGCAACTTTTCAACTTTGTTGAAAAAATTGTGAATTCATATATCAACTACAAACCATCAACTCAAAATTACTATTGTAAAATACAATCAAGTTGTCCGTTGTCAATTATTACTTCAATGAAAAAATTTTGGCTGTTAGAGGATTCGATAAATTTTTAATGTTTCTACTATAGTTATGCTCATCTGCCTTGTAAACTTTTCTTCTGTGTCGTCAGTATCCAACACTAAAAAACTGGTGCCATTAGTCTTATGCAATTTTTTAATTTAATGCAAAGAAGTAAATAAAACTTTTTTTTAAAATTTTACAAATGTCAAATTAATTGATCAAATTCACAATAGAAAATAATTTATCAATATTTTTATACCCGTATGACTATATAGTCCAAGGGTATAATAAATTTGCCATTACGTTTGTGACGCAGAGAAGGAGGGGGGGTAGATATAGACTCAAGTGTATGGATCGGATCAGAATCGAAAAATAAATCGATTTAGCTATGTATGTCCGTCCGTCCGTCCGTCTGTCCGTCCGTCCGTCATCACGATAACTCAAAAAGTAAAGGAGCTAGGATTATGAAATTTTCACAAATTCGTTTTTATGCAAAAAACGGAATCGAGTTTTAAATTCAGCCATTTTGGTCCACGGGTTCGAGTACCTGCCATACAACTTCTAATTTTATATGAGCATTACTCTATACCTATGGAAGCTGCGTGTCTGAAATTTTGCCAAAAGTAGTTTAGTATAATGGCCAAAGTTACTGCAAAATTTGGTTGGTCTACTGCAGAGGGTTCGAGTAGCTGCCATACAACTCCTTCTTTTATATGAGCTTTACACTACACCTGATGAAGCTGGGTGTCTGAAATTTTGCCAAAAATAGTTTAGGGTAATGGCCAAAGTTACTGCAAAATTTGGTTGGTCTACTGCAAAGGGTTCGAGTAGCTGCCATACAACTCCTTCTTTTATATGAGGATTACACTACACCAAATGAAGCTGGGTGTCTGAAATTTTCCAAAAAGTAATTTAGTGTAATGGCCAAAGTTACTGCAAAATTTAGTTGGTCTACTGCTGAGGGTTCAAGTAGCTGCCATACAACTCCTTCTTTTATATGAGGATTACACTACACCAAATGAAGCTGGGTGTCTGAAATTTTGCCAAAAATAGTTTAGGGTAATGGCCAAAGTTACTGCAAAATTTGGTTGGTCTACTGCAAAGGGTTCGAGTAGCTGCCATACAACTCCTTCTTTTATATGAGCATTACTCTACACCTAATAAAGCTGAATGTTTGAAATTTTGCCAAAAGTAATTAACCGGATGATATAATGTATATGTTACGGTCATACGGGTATCCCAGAGTTGACACAGTCTACTCTACTACACTCTTCCTCGTTTCAATTAAATTTCATAATACTAAGTTTTTTGATAGTTGATAAAATTTTTCAACTATCAAATAATTGATAGTTAACTGTTTTAATAGGGGCCTTACCAAAAATTTACACATACATAATATTATATATTAACACGCAATTTAATAAATTTCCCAGTAAATATACAAAAAAAAAAAATAAAACAATAATCCAATCATTTCAATATTCCCAAAATTCTTAACTATATTAGTATAATCAAACATTTACCCACTTAAATCCTAATTTTAATAAATACACACCATAGAATATTCAAAAATTATTCTTAAGAACAATTACTTTATAGTTTTTCCATTTAAGAGGTTTTTCTTATTATACCCGTATGACTATATAGTCCAAGGGTATAATAAATTTGCCATTACGTTTGCGACGCAGAGAAGGAGGGGGGGGGGGGGGTAAATATAGACTCAAGTGTATGAATCGGATCAGAGTCGAAAAATAAATCAATTTAGCTATGTATGTCCGTCCGTCCGTCATCATGATAAATCAAAAAGTAAAGGAGCTAGGATTATGAAATTTTCACAAATTCGTTTTTATGCAAAAAACGGAATTGCTATTTAAATTCAGCCATTTTGGTCCACGGGTTCGAGTACCTGCCATACAACTTCTAATTTTATATGAGCATTACTCTATACCTATGGAAGCTGCGTGTCTGAAATTTTGCCAAAAGTAGTTTAGTGTAATGGCCAAAGTTACTGCAAAATTTAGTTGGTCTACTGCAGAGGGTTCGAGTAGCTGCCATAAAACTCCTTCTTTTATATGAGCTTTACACTACACCTAATGAAGCTGTGTGTCTGAAATGTTGCCAAAAATAGTTTAGTGTAATGGCCAAAGTTACTGCAAAATTTGGTAGGTCTACTGCAAAGGATTCGAGTAGCTGCCATACAACTCCTTCTTTTATATGAGCATTACTCTACACCTAATAAAGCTGAATGTTTGAATTTTGCCAAAAGTAATTAATCGGATGATATAATGTATATGTTACGGTCATACGGGTATCCCAGAGTTGACACAGTCTACTCTACTACACTCTTCCTCGTTTTCTTTAATTTTATTAGTTTTTTTTTTATATTGTTTTTTTTTCTGTAGTTTTATATTGTTTTCTTTCTATACTTTAGAACACCATTCAATTTTACTTAATTTCCCAAGTGACTATCTTTAATTCTCGTATGTCTAAAGGAGAGCAGATCCTATAATACTAAAATATATATATATATATATATATATATATATATATATATATATACAAAATATCCAATAGTTAAAATTTTGGTATTTAATGGTCTTCTCATATAATAAAAATTACCCCAGAATCCCTGCCAAATAAAAATTCATTTCAAAAAAAAACAAAAGAAATGTCATCCTCCCGTTTAAATAAAATACATCAAAAGTATTATTGTTAAGAAGATCCTCTATAGAACTTGGGCTAATTTGACAGCTCATTAAATTTTTTTTTGTTTTTTGGTATTTTGTACATTCTCTTAAAAATATTTGAAAAGACTGGAGATTTCGAGAATGGAACTCTTAAAATCCTAGACAAATAAAACAGTTTTTTTTCTGTGTGCATATAACAATCGCAATAATAAATGTTTATGTGTGTATATATGTATCCACAATATGTATTTTGTTATCCTTGGTCATTTTCTTTTAGTTCATCATACTGTAATAAAAATGAAATGATCATATAATTGACATTAAGATTCTGCACGAGGTTGTCTCAATTTTGGTTTTTCTTTGTTTTGTTTTAATTTTTTGGTCCTTTTTCGTCCTTTTTTTTGTCCTTGCATTTAAATGTTACTACTGTAGATATTCAGGTTCGTTAATTCTTTTAACGACATATTATTGTGGGTAAGGACAAATAAAGTTTATTTATTTTTAGAGAGATTTATATGTATATATTTATATATATAAATATATAAAGAGGTGTATTGAGACTTTGTTACCACTATAATAGTGATATAAACGTTAGTAACTATCTAAGTTTTATAAGGCAATCACAAAAACAAAAGAAAAAAAAAAGGAATCAAAATTAAAAAAAATTGTTATCTTGGCAAATATTTATTTTTGTATTAATAAAATTACATTTACTATTACAAAATATCCTTCTGTTAGAATGTACTTATTGTACTTGTTTTACAATGTACATATTGAGGTTGATAACCGTAAATTTTGGACTTTTTTTATTTATTTATTTATTTATTTGAAACCAAAACAAGGTTTTTACAAAAAAATTCTTAAAACTAAAACTTATAATTAACATGAAATTTGATTACATTGCCAAAAAAATTTTAAAAACATTAAGAACCAAAAGTATAATTATTTGTTTATTTGTAGAAAATGCATACAAAGCAAAAACACAGTTGAAATTAAATTTATGAATACTAACTGTATTAACTAACTGTATAAAATAACTAAATTAAAAAAAAAAAAAAAAATAATATGAACTTGAAGTGTAATATGATTTAATGAAGGTTAAAATTATTGTCTTTAAATGCACCAACTTAACTTAATAGTACAAGTAAATATATCATGTGGAATGGCGTGAAGGATTGCAATTTTTTAACTCAATGGGTTAAGTTAGTGTGATATTAAAATCTCTAAAATTGGAGAGTTGTGAGTGAATTTTTTCAATGAGTTAATGGTAACTTAAATGGACGGTAAATACTAACTCACTAAACACGCCTTAAAAGTATGTCGAAAAATAGACAAATTGAAGGAAAATTCGAAAATAACACCTAGAAACTTTTAATATTTAAAAGCACTAGTAAAAGGGAAGAACATATTCAACTACGATGAAAATCTGATAAGAGTCTTTTGAAAGGAAGATTCTACGTAAAATTTCTGGTCCAGTTAACGTCAATGGAGTTTGGAGACAGCGACACAATCGCGAGTTGTATGAGCTGTACGACGATACTGATCTCGTAACTTTTATTAAAATCCAACGATTACGCTAGCTAGGTCACGTAATAAGGATGAACGATGACGCTCCAGCAAGAGCGGTTTTTGACTCCAATCCGGAGGGTAGACGCAGAAAAGGTCGACCACATATTCGATGGAAGACGGTGTTCAGTCAGATGTAAGAATGCTGAATATTGTTGAAAGTTGGAAAGAAGCTACGCAAGACAGAAGCCAATGGAGGAAGACTTTTGACTCGGCTAAAAAATAATTATTTGCTATGCCGATAAAGTAAAGTAAAGTAAGTAAAAGCTAAAGTAAAGTAAAGTAGTAAACTATTATTTTCTTAATACAATTCTAATTACATTATGAATCAATGCATTAAATATAAAAATAAGAATTAATATATTGAGAATTTTCAACAAATCCCGCTACCAGCACCGTTCTTCAATATCTGAATTATATACAAAAAAGAGTTGTATGTATCATTAATGATAATGACGTCCTAAAAGACTTCATATATTTAAGACATCCCCAAAATGTAGGAACTTCTTGTCTGTGCCATCAATATCTGCTGGGGAATACTTCTGAAAAAGTTTAAAAATATTATTCCAAAATTGCATTTTTTTCGACTTAATGCATGCTCAATAATATATAATATATATACTGTAGCGGTTTTTCGAATTAGAACTCTTTTATAAATCACACCTACAAATTATGAAACGCATTTCCCAACTTAAGAGCCCACTTTTTCCTTGCGGGAATTCAATTCAAGATAGAAGTTCAGAAAAATTCAAGATAGAAGTCAAGTTTTTCCTCCCTGGAATTCCATTTAACAATTGATGAACATTGTGTTTCAACGTTTTAGCCCATTATTCTGCATAAGCAGATTTGGTGCTTATTCAAGTATTCTGGCTAAGTGGGAAGTTTTCTAGTGAATGAGATGTTTACCCTTAGGTAAACCTTAGGAAAAAACCTTAGGAAAAAAATTCCTTAGAAAAAAAATTCAACGTATTTTTGGATAAAAAAATATCATAGAGGAGTAAATAAGGACTTCAGACTAATTTGAAGTAAGTACTCTTATCACATTCCAAAGCAAAAGCGTCGGATCCTATTCAAGTTCAATTTTCTATGATCCCTAATGAATACTGAAATATCTTCAAAAATTATAATTGTTCTTCATTATAAATAAATTACCTTTGGTCACTTTATAATTAATTTTTGCAATTCCTTAAAACAAAAAAAAAAAAACGTAAATAAGGATTCAGAAAAAAATATTATTATCCTTAGATATATGTCTAAATAATAATGCAGGTTATTTTTTCTTCGGATATACGAAAAAAAAAACCAAAAAAAGTTATTGCGAGTCCTTTCAAAAAGCAATAAATAGGATTACGCGTTAAAATGGTCCTTTTCAAGTAAACATTGACATAAAAACCGTTATTTGGTTTTTATATTTTTTTTTCTGTTATACTTTTTTTACTGCTAAATGGAAAAATAAAAACAAAAATATAACGGATGCATAGAGTTGATAACGGAAATATGGGGCAGTAGAGTAAAAAGGGCAGGAATAACAAAAAAAGAAAAACCAACAAAATTTAACAAAAAGACAATATTCTTTACAAGGATATATTTTTTTTTTATAGCATTTATACTTTTGCAAAACTTATCCTTTTTCATTTCTTCTATTGTTTTTTGTTTTTTTTTTTTTATTTTGTGTCCCAGATCTTGTTATTTGTTTTTTTTTTAAGTGTGTACTCGCATTTTATTATCCTTTTCTTTCAGTTATATTTAGTCCTTTATTTTTATTTCTTATACAATTTTTTTTATTTGTATTCTGTTGTTAAGCTTCGTTTTGAGATAAAGGATATGAAAGTTTGGTTTGTAAATTTAAAGTAAAATTATTTTAAAGTAAATCTGTGTCCCGGTGCGGAAAGATCACGATTTTAAAAAAATCTTGGAAAAGTTGGAAAATGTTGTAAATGTTTTTGTGCATGCAAAAGTTTGAGTGTCCTGGTACATTTACTGTGCTAATTTTTTTATTTAGAAATATTAAATTGATGGATTCTGGCATTGTCTTATTTAACTTACTTTAAAGATTTCAAGAGAGTAATTTAAGAATGCTGTAGAGTTGGAAAACCAAATTTACTTTAATAAAATAAAAATTTTTTTTTTGAATTTTAGAAAGAAATTTATTCAGGTATCACTATATATTCCACAGTTTTCATTACAGTGAAGTTATTAATGTCATGAACTGAATTGTAATTTTATTTAAAACTTTTCTACTTATGTGGTTGTTTTAGCAGATGCGTACGTGTGTATGTATATGTGGCTATTAGCATGATAACGATGTAAATTTTAACCGATTTTGATGAAATTTGTATATGAATGCATTCTTCTTCAATAGTAAGGTTAAGTTAATAGATAGGCCAAATCGGACCACAGGATTGGAAGCTTCCCATACAAAAACATTAGAATTTTCGAGAAATCTTAAGTGTTAACCGTAAAAATTCTATTACAAATTGGTTACGTAACCATTGGTGGTTACCCATATGAAGAGTAGCTTTTACAAACTGATTCTACTATCATGACATCTAAAAAATTCTAGGGGTTTTTGAAGTGTCAAATTTAAATAATTAATTATAAGCCCAAACGATTGTAATTAAATTAGGTTTGAATACTTTTTTTGCCATAAGAAATAACGACTTCACAAATGGACCACTGTAGACCTCAGTGTTGGAAGGGGCTCTCACATAAAATAATCAGCTTTTACAAGAATTATTAACAAATTTTATAGACTTCACACTTTACGTTTTTCTACAAATATTTTGCCAGAATTTAAAATATAAGAGATAATTTTTCAGAATATATTAAAATACCCCAATTAAGGTTTTTTCATATTTCCCCTCCTTAAATAATTACAAACTATCAATTTTAAATCCGTGAAATTCCTAATGAATATCCTTGCATTAAAAATTAATGAGTTAACTGCTAAATATAATTAAAATAATTTTAAATAAATGAAACTACCTTCACATACTAGTAGTTACTACAACCTCTTACTTATTTCCACCTCTATTCAACATACAATTCTCTTCAATAAATGCTGAATAAAAATTTTAATTTTGCTTTTTCAACCATTTTTTTTTTAATTTTTCCAGGATTATATTCAAATTTAATTATAATTTAAATTTCTGAAATGACTTGATATCATTTAATTTTCTAAATGTCCTTAATCACTTATTTAATAAAATAAAGATATCCTGTATATAAAAATACGAGTTTTTTTTTTTATTTAAATTTTTAATGGTAAATAACAAGCCAAGGAAACAATTTTTTTTTGTTTTTTTTTTTAAATATTTCCTTAATTTTGTATATTTGTTGGATTTTTTTCCTGGAACTTTAACCCTTTATATTTTTGGTAACCTCTTAATCGAAAATTAAACGGAACATTGACAGGATCAAAAACAAAAATCACTATTTAAAAAAAAATCAAAAATAAAAAAACCTTCTTAAGTAGACGCCCTATAAAAATTATGAGGAAATAATCTTGAATATAGGCGAAAGGAAATGTCAGAAATTATATAATTACCTTTTTCTGAACATATATACATATACATATAAATATGTGTATATGTATATGTACTAAATGGTAGTCTTAAAATATTTAAATTTGACAAAAACAGGATAAAAAACATGAAATCCTTAAATTTTTGAAAAATAAAAAGGGCACTGCGAAGTGTGAGCATAGGGCGACAGGAAGAGAGTGGTAAAAGGTGGTACTACAAGTAGGAAAGGGCTTATAAAGAAAAACAATAAGATAAAAAACAACAACAACAACAACAAAAACTTAAAGTCAAAATATAACAACCTAATTAGTTTGAAGATCGTAACGATGTAATTAGGGTACACCCAACCCTAAATATTACACTAATTTGTATATAAAATTTTGGTGTCTTTTTTTGTTCTTATTGTTGTTGTTTTGTTTATTGGTATCCTCTTTTAGACATTTTTTAGGTTGTTATGTCGATACACTTACATACTTATTACCTTTCCAAAAATTTATTCAAAAAATGTTTAAAATGTTGGTGTCCTCTCTTAATTATGATTTTTTTGTGAGTGTGTAGTTGATTATTTTTTTGTTGATGTTGCCTTCGTTTCTCGCTTTTGTTGTTGTTGTTTCTCAAATGGATTGTAAAGGCAGCATTTTTTTTGTAATTTATTAAAATATGAGATGGCAACAAAATTAATATTTTATTAAATTGGTTGGAAGTTTACAAAATTTATATATTTTATATATATAGATATGCCAATATATAGTATTGTTACCCTATTATATTTTGAATTATATATTCTCTATGGAATATCTGTTTACATTTCTTCTTATTTCATGAAAACAAACAGAAGGAATAGACGATGACGAGGTCAGGATGTAAAAGGATTAAAATAAAAAAAAAAAAAAAAATAATAAAAACAACTTTAAATAGTTATTAATTAGGCACGTAAAATGGAAGTTTAAAACTTTGTAATTGAAGGGTTCCGTTTTTTTTTTTTGCTTTTTAATAAACAAAAAAGTTTTATTGGAAACAGGATTTGATTATAATGCTGCTGTATTTGGGTTCCTATAACTATATCCAACAACAGAATTTTGATAGGAATTAAAGGATATTTTATAAAATTTTTGTATGTGTATTGAAAGTGTATGATGTTTTTTTATTATTATTTGTGCCTGGATACAAATTTTTTGGCAACATATTGAAAATACGTGAATGATAAAATAAAGATGGGGTTGTTTGGAGTAATTTGAATATTACAGAATTTAGGCTATTTTTGTTTGTTGTTGTTGTTATTGTTTGTGATTGTTACCTACGATTTTTAAAATATGGTGTTGTTCTTTTAAGGTAAAATTAACTGGCACAGGTTTTACGTTTTTTTTTTTTAAAGAAAAAAATTATATAAAATATTAATTTTATATAATATTTATATTATAAGAAATATCTCAAGTATATTTACTTTATTAATAACTCTGAGCTTTTAATGTAGGAATTTAAATTAAAACTCATTTAAAAATTACTCAGTTTAAATTTTTGAAGGAATAAATTAAGGAAGTACAAACATTTAGTTTAAAACTAGGATGAATTTGAAAAATAAAGTTATTAATGAAATTTGTTATGATTTTTGTAGGTTTTTATTGTATAGTTAAGTTCAATTACAATTAGTTCAAAAATTAGTTTTAAAGTAGAAAAGCAATTAACATATACATATATAATTTAACTTAAGAAATTTGAAGTTAATAGTTTAAATTTTAAATTTATCTTATTAGTGATGTGTTTTCAATACTTTCCTACCTTTAAATTACTTAAAGTTTAATCATTTATAAAAATAGGACTTATAGTTTTTGCGTTATCTCAAAATAAACATTCGTGCCTATACGAAATTAGATTCGGTAATATGTTTTCGTTTGAGTGTACCAGAATCCATATCACTAGTCCCAGGTTCTATTGGTTGACAAGTTGATATTATTATTTGGTTGCAAATAAATACACATTAGGTGATAACTTTGATAAATTTTTTTGTTTATTAAGGTTAAGTATGATTCCATTTCGAACCTACACTCTCTGAACGGAAATCTACAGCGGTTTATTACATTTTCTTTTTATAATCCTCCAATTGTTTTGCTTAATAAATAAATACCAAGTTAACTTTCTATTAGAGGCTACCAAAGCCTAGTACCAAATACACAATACATAAAAATTCTATGCAAAATTTCATAGATAAATTGAAAGGATTAGTGAAATAAAGTTTAGATTAATAGGGTAAAGCTCAAGTGCGAATAGAAAAGTCCGTATAGTAAAGTTGATATAAGTAACCCCCTAGCATGTTAGGTATACAGTCAAACCTATTATTTATTATTTAAAAAATAAGCACATTTACATACAAATATTATTTTTCTTTAAATTTTACAATAGTGCAGTCCAAACGATGGCGTAGTGGTTAGGACGTCGACTTTTCAGTCGAAGGGTCTCGAGTTCAAGCCCTGGTCGGGTCATGTCTAATAAATAAGTATAATTTATATCAGTAATAGTTTATATCAGATATAAAATATATACCTGCCAAACCTGAAAAGGAAAGGCTGAATCACACTCTCGTGTACGTGGCAAGGGACTGTTTATTAAGAAATAAATACAATAGTTCTTAATACTTTAATCTTAAAGTTACTGTAAAATATTAAGAATTCTTAACATTTTGTTTTCAAATATATATTCGTCCTTTTAAAAAAAAAAATACTTCCTTTCAATTTAAATTTAAATTACTATTTAATTTTATAAAAATTTAAGAAAAAGAACAACTTTAAATTTCATAAAAAACAAAACCTTAAAAAATCGATTGATGCCCTATTTATAAATTCTAAAGATACACAATCTATAAAATACAAAAAAAAAAAAAATTCTAAAAAAAAAATATGGAACGACAATAGAATTAAAAATGACTTTTTTTCAATTTTATATTTTCTACCTTTGAAAAAAAATTTTGATCTTCCTTTAAAAAAATTATTTCAGTACCACCATCCACCATATCACATTTTAATTCTTCCAATTTACCATTTTTTGTCCCTTAATCATTTTTTTTTTTCAATAAAAAAAAGGACAGTTTGTTTTTTTTTATAAATTTAAGCTTTAATTTCAATATAACGGATGTTGTGCGAGTAAGTTTAATTTTTTGGAACTTTCATGTATTTGCAGACACTTTAATCTATTGAATATTTTGTTCTGAAACCAATTGAAGGCTATATAAGGAAAAGCAGAAAAATTATGAATTTAAAAATATAGAAAACTTTTAAATTTAAAAAATTAATTAAAATCGGGGACCTCAGTGGTTAGTGATTAAACATTTGGCTTATTAACCGAGGGGATCCGGGCTTGATTCATTTCTTATATTTAATTGAAAATAATTTTTGGAAATTAATTTTTCTTTACAAATCGTCATGGCGACCAAATATATATAGAGTAAAATATAAAATATATGATATAAACAAAATAAATAATATTACTTATAAAATAATATTGTTGGTCACATTCAAAAGGAAAAGCAACCGTCAATTTGCAAGGGCATTGTATGCACTTGGAAATACTTAATAAATTTATTAAAACCACACATATAACACAAAAAGGGCTCTTTAAATCAATACTTGTAACAACTTCACATATTTCTAAAATGCAAGTAATTTCATAAGAGGTAAATTTAATCATCGGAAAATTGGACGAATTTAGTTAAGATGTATGTCTGTAGAAGATATATGTCCTTTTATTTACAGGATAATCAAACAATTAAAATTAAAAAAAAATAAGATTTAAATATATGTGAAACTTAAATTAATATCCCTGTAAATTAAACCTCGAAATTATAAAAATACTACCTACCACCACCCTCCTAGAGTGAGATTTCACTTAGCAATAACTGTTCTTGATAGGAGTTGTAACCATATTTTAAATATTTTTTTAACTTAAAATATTTTCAAAGACCAATTTTCAATTATTCGTATTGTGCAACATACCGCTAATCTCATTCCGCCAACTTTCAGTTGACTTCTTTCCAGTCTCTTTCAATAATATTTTTGCAATTAAACCTTAAAAACTCTTTAAAGAAAAATGGATTTGAGTCTAATACAGGTTGTTATTACAATTGTAAAAGTGACACAAATCAGATTTTCCAGCCCTAAAAAATACATTTTACTAAAACAATTTAACGCAAAACGAATAATTTTATAAGAAGTGACATAAAATAGATTTTCCAGAAATGACAAAGATAGCTATAAAACAATTTTACGAAAAACGTATATTTGTATGAAAGTAATACAAACTAGATTTGCTAACCCTGACAAAGGCAGCAAGTAAAAAATTTAACGAAATTGTAATTTTATTAGAAAAGATACTAAATTTGAGTTTCCAGCACTGACAAGTGACACTTAAATCGATTTTCCAGCCCTGATTAAGATAACAATAAAACAATTTATTTCAATATGAGCACACTTTTTTTTTAAATTAAAAAACAACCCGGTCATTTCTCATGTTCTAACGTCAATATTATATATGTTTTCAAATATATAGAGTGGTATATGATACACGTATTGTTTATATGTGTATATTATTTGTTTTAACTGTTTCTGTTTCGATAAAAAAATTAAATAGAAAAGGAATCATTATTTTTTCGTTATACCTACAAATAAACAAACATACAATCATACAAATTTATCTTAAAATACCATCATACCCTTATTTTATTTCTCTTTAGATGTTTTAAAGTGTATATATATAAATATTCCGTATATATGTATATATATATATAAATATTCACTCCTTAAAGTTTAAACATAAATAAAAAAAATAAATTAAATTGATAAAATAAAGCTTTAAACAAACAACTTTATTTATACTTTGTGATATTTTATCGGGTACATACTGAGTGTATACAGTTCTGCTGCCTGTGCTACTCCTGCAACTCATTGGTCTGGTACCGACAATACAAATAAAGAAACACGAAACAAACGAAATTAAAGCATCCATCATCATTAAAAATAAAAAAAAGAATAGAAAAAAAGAAATTGGATAGGAATTTAATTTTTTTCCTGGTCAATTTTCTGAAAAAAATTAAATATATACAAAACAAATAGAAGAGAGAGGGAAGATATAGAATATTATTTTTCACTCTAATAATAATCATAATAATAATAACAATAATAGGATGAATTTTCGTCGTCCTGATTTGACTTTTTGTTTTTTTTTTCTTTTGTTTTTTTTTTTTTTTTGCAAAGGAAATTCGGAAAATTGGAAAAGCCTAAAAAATATTAAATAAAAATTGTGATTTTCAAGAAAAAAAAGACATTTTTTTAGTGTGCTTCAAAATGAAGTTGAATCGCAATCAGTGCTGCCTATTTGTTTAGTGCTTTACAAATACAATGAAAAAAATATCAAATGAAGAAATTGGAACAAAAAATTATTGTTATATTTTGTTTATTATTTTTTTTTTATTTATTTTTTGTCCTTATATGTCCTTTTATATATATATATAAATATTTGATTTTTCATTATTTATGTATTTTCTTATTATGTGTCATTGTATTTGTGTGTGTTATCATATGTCATAATAGATAAAATAATCGAAGCTTCTTATTATGTATTATGATTATTAAATTCAGTTTGTAACCACGGTTCATATGAAATCAGACTTCGATACTATAAAAGATGAACCGTCCAATTTTTCTTATTTTAATACTGGATTGGAAAGTAGGAGCACCAAAAGTAGACGCTTTTTTTGTTCCTTTAGAGTTCGCCTTAATGATTTGAAATTTTTTAAATATAACGCCAACTTATGTCCTTCTAAGGAACTTTTTAATTATTTTGTATTGTTAGCTAATATTTTCAAACGAATTAACATTTGCCAATGATACATCTTAACATGTTGAGCCTGTTAATCAAGGGCTTAATATCAGGATAAGTCAGGAAAGTTTCTCGAAAATTGTATTACCAAAACCTTTTCAATAAAAAAATATATATTTTGAATCACAATCTCTTTAAGGCTTTAAGCATATTAATCTTTAAGTTTGGGGACACTTTTGAGTAACTTCTTGAAATATCACAATTTGCGGGGAATTTGCAAACCCTTAAGATAGATCAATAAACAAGCCCATAAAAAAGAAAGCATAGCTCAAGTGGAATTTTATATTACACTTATAAAGCTTCAAAGTGACGTATACAAAGCTTAGTACTGAGAACTATTTCATATAATTATTTAAAGCCTAGCTTTATTGAAATTATGAATTTGGCTTTCGATGGTTTCTAATGTCCTTTTGTAAAGAGGTTATAAGTATAAAAATGTTTAAAAAGAAAATAATCAACGATGGATCAATATCTAAATTCGTCTAATTCTTTGATTCACCTTCAATAGCCAGCTGATTCAAGTCTTTTAGTTTTGTTATTCCTTTTTCACTCCTATATAGGAGACATGGGGGCATTCATCAATTTGATTGAATTTGAACCTGAAACCTTCCAATGGAAAGTTCTGCGTCTTAACTAAGCCTTTTGTCAGATTACAAGTCTCTTAGTACTGTACTTTTTTAAAAATTTCTGACTAGTTTCTATTAAATCCTGACACCCTTCAGCGGTTACAAATGTGAGTATTTGTTTTAAATAAATTAAAATATCTTATAGGTTTGTGCATCAATCCTCTTCTACCTAAATTTTCATTCTATTTTGATTGTTGTTTTCTTTTCTAGGTGAATATAATAAAAGAAAATGATAAGTAATTTAGGTAATTTAGTTTATTTTTCTATTCTTATTATTATTTTGTTCTTTTTTTTCTATTTCTCTCTCTATGTTTTTGTGGTAACATAACGTTACATCAGTATGTTGCCATTTTTTGTTTTTGCTCTATTCAATCCCATTAAAGTTATGACAGCAAATATATATATATATTTATAGAACCTATTAAATATAGGATTCATAAGAGACTCAAAAACAACAAAATTTAAAGAGAAGAAAATAACCTTAAAAGAATCGATTTTATACATTCTATCTAATAGAATGCTTTAAAAGCTGATATGCTTACAGGTACATTTGGAAACTTTTTACGAACAAAAATTCAGGACTACAACAACAATGCATACATTGTATGAATTTTTATTATATATTTTAAAGGTTCGTGAACTTTAAT
The DNA here is from genome assembly GCA_963082915.1 of Dolichopus griseipennis. NCBI lineage: Eukaryota > Metazoa > Arthropoda > Insecta > Diptera > Dolichopodidae > Dolichopus > Dolichopus griseipennis. Next base: position 78,017,823 of record OY720441.1, on the reverse strand, counting down.
TTTGTTTTTTTTTTATTTTTATAAAGGTTAGGTCCTTCATAATAGTTATAAATAATGGAGGGAAATTTTATAAGTATATAGAGGAATGGTTTTCTTTTTCTTTTCTATTTTTTCGTCTCCTTTTCATAATTTTGTTTGTTTTTTTTTTTTTTTTACTGTTATGTTTATTAATATCCCTATTATGATTATTATACCGTAATATTCTTAAAAGATATTATGATTTTGAATAAATTTTTTTTTTTAATTTATTTGGGTAGGCAAAATAAATGATAGCAGAATAATCGTAGGACAAAAAAATTCAATTTAAAAATTATATTTTTCATATTCTTCAAATTAAAATGAAAAAAAACGAGGAAGAGTGTGGTAGAGTAGATTGTGTCAACTCTGGGATACCCGTATGACCGTTATATAAACATTATATCATATTATGTTAAATATTAATTACTTTTGGCAAAATTTCAAACACCCAACTTTAATAGGTACAGAGCAATGCCCATATAAACTAAGAAGTTGTATGGCAGCTACTCGATCCCTTTGCAGTAGACCAACCAAATTTTGCAGAAACTTTGGCCATAGAACTAAACTACTTTTGCCAAAATTTCAGACACGTAGCTGTAATAGGTACAAAGAAATACTCATATAAAAAAAGAAGTTGTATGGCAGCCACCCGAACCCATGGACCAAAATGGCTGGATTTAAATAGCGATGACGGCTATTGCAAAAAAAAAAAACGAATTTGCGAAAATTTAAAGATCCTAGCTCCTTTAGTTTTTGAGTTATCGTGATGACGGACGAACGGACGAACGCACGGACGGACAGACGGTCGGACAGACGGACGGACAGACAGACAGACGGACGGACGGACATACATACATAGCTAAATCGATTTATTTTTCGATTCTGATCCGATCCATACACTTGAGTCTATATCTACCCCCCCCTCCTTCTCTGCGTCACAAACGTAATGGCAAATTTATTATACCCTTGAACTATATAGTCATACGGGTATAAAAAACATTTACTACTGGTCTGAGAATTTTGACATTTAGCACTTGTGACAAATTAAATTAAAAGAAATCTTATTGAAATTTTTTTTTTGATATTGATTGAAATTTAATTTTTTTAAAATTCTTAAGAAATTTTATTTTGAGGATCTGGTATTTTTTGACACTTAATTTTTATATTTTTTTAATAAAATATAAATAATTTAAATTTATTAAATTAAAAAGTAAAACTGCATTAGAATCTGAAAATTATAGTTAATGCGAATAATTGGTAAGAAAAAAATCTAAAAAAAAGGTGATGATTTTGAAATTTAATACGTCATTCGTTGCATCACTTTAAAAAAATTTGGTTGTTCAAATATTCAATTCGATTTATACAAACAATTTTCGAAATTCATTTAAGGTACTTTCTTAGTGCTAAATAAAAAATCAGACTAAATATTGCCCCAATGTTTACAATTTTTTAATTTGACATTCGAATTAATTTAGCTTCAGCCATATATTATAGATTTAAGTAATATAAGTGTTCATTACTTAAGTTTTTTATAACGTTCTTTTATTATTATTATTATTATTATTATTACTTTAATGTATTATATAAATATAAGTACATCTTTGTTATACGTTCTTTTATATTAAGTATAAAATGTCAGCAATATTGAATTATTTAAATTTACAAGAACCATTTACCAACATATATTATAAATAAATGTCAATTCGACGCATGATTTTAAGCGAACACTGTTATTTGTTAATCATTTATTTCATTTTTGAAAAAATGTGTCTATATTTTTTAAACTTAATAGAAATATTATTAGTTTTTCTATTTTTAAGGGTGCGTTTATGTGGTAAGTGGTAAGAGCGTCGATAAGAGAATAGCGTTGAAAATATATATTATTTATTGATGATCAAAGCGATACTCCAATATAAAGCTCTTTATAAATCATGTATATACAGTTTTCTACGGTATTGTCTTATCGACGGTCTTATAACTTACCGCAGCTCCAACATTAACGCACCCTAACAGTCAAAGCTGTAAAATGCTGAAATCAAATGCATCGCTCAACTCAAATTTTCAGTCTGCCCACTCTTTAAGCAATATAGTACGCTCACAGGTTGAGTAGATTAAAACTTGAGCAGACACAAGGTCTATCGGAGTCAAATTTTTGTCATTTGAAACAGGGTCTATTTTTCGATCTTAGCTATAATTTTTTAAAGTTATTATTTAATAGACACAGTACATAAATAAGTTCTAACGTTAGTTTAGCTTCCAAAATAGTTAGGTCTTTAATTTCAGAAATATTTCAAGTAATACCCAGAAAACTTTGATAACAGTAATAGACAATAGACCTTTCATATATTTTTCAATAACTATATTAAATATATTTAATATTTCTTAGACTATGAAAGAGAAAATTGATTATTTAAATTTAAATATGGGATCAAAACCAACACTTGTGGAAGAATTAAATAAAATTTCATTAAATATTTTTTTATTTCAATTTTACTTATTATTTTTATTTTTTCTTCTTATTTTCATGTCAATTGGAGATTTTCCTATTGTATTATATTCTATTTTTTAAATAAAAGCAGATTTTTCAATCGTATTTGAAATTATTATGATTTTTCTAATATCTTCCATTTTTTGTTATTTTTTCTTTATAAAAAAAAAAATATTAAAAATTATTCTATATAAATTTTAATTAAATATTTTCATGGCTTTATTTAATATTTTTCTTTTCATTTATTTTTATTTTTTTGAATTTTTATTGTTATCATTTTGTATGAATGTATGTAACTATATATGGGTGTTAATATATATTCTAGTATCTATTTTAAATGTATAAACTACACCTTCATATTATATAATAAGACTTAAAAATTAAAATTATTAAGAGGAAATTGTGAGAATTTGTGAAATATTTTTTTTTATCTAATTTAATTTTTAAAGAATAGAAAGGGATAGAGATATAAAAAATGTCCTTCAAAATATTTTTTTTATACCCGTATGACTATATAGTCCAAGGGTATAATAAATTTGCCATTACGTTTGTGACGCAGAGAAGGAGGGGGGGTAGATATAGACTCAAGTGTATGGATCGGATCAGAATCGAAAAATAAATCGATTTAGCTATGTATGTCCGTCCGTCCGTCTGTCCGTCTGTCCGTCCGTCTGTCCGTCCGTCCGTCCGTCCGTCATCACGATAACTCAAAAAGTAAAGGAGCTAGGATTATGAAATTTTCACAAATTCGTTTTTATGCAAAAAACGGAATCGAGTTTGAAATTCAGCCATTTTGGTCCACCGGTTCGAGTACCTGTCATACAACTTATAATTTTATATGAGCATTACTCTATACCTATGGAAGCTGCGTGTCTGAAATTTTGCCAAAAGTAGTTTAGTATAATAGCCAAAGTTACTGCAAAATTAGGTTGGTCTACTGCAGAGGGTTCGAGTAGCTGCCATACAACTCCTTCTTTTATATGAGCTTTACACTACACCTGATGATGCTGGGTGTCTGAAATTTTGCCAAAAATAGTTTAGTGTAATGGCCAAAGTTACTGCAAAATTTGGTTGGTCTACTGCAAAGGGTTCTAGTTGCTGCCATACAACTCCTTCTTTTATATGAGCATTACTCTACACCTAATAAAGCTGAATGTTTGAAATAAAATAAAACCAAAAGTAATTAACCCCATGATATAATGTATATGTTACGGTCATACGGGTATCCCAGAGTTGACACAGTCTACTCTACTACACTCTTCCTCGTTTATTAAAAAATTATATGTACTTATATAATTATTTTTTTTTTTTTAAATCTTTAATATTAAGACCTTGAACTTATCTTAATTTAGAATTTAATTAAACAGGTTGCTCTAAAATTTTTGTAAATATATCTTTAGATATTTCTGAATAATTTTTTTTATTTTAAGGATAAAGGAAGTATAAAAAACTGACATCCTTATTATTTCGGAAATTTTTTATTTTGTCTTAAGGCTGTAATTAACAAAAAAACAAGTAATGAAAAAAATCAAGGGTTTGAAAGAAGCACATTTCCATCATTGGACAGCTGTTCCATATATAGGTGTTTAATATAGAAAACTTTTCAGTTTTGTACCCTTTGCAGCTCCTTAACTCCGGCAGATCCAAATATATTTGAATATCTCACACTTAAGAAATAATGTACTTACTCAACATGCTTAATAATGGTATACGTATATAAATAGGTATGTACGTAAAATTGTATTAAACAAAAGTTGATTTTTGAATTCAATTTTGCTTTATCAAAGTGATGTCATATTAGTTTTTGAAGTTACAAATTGTTAAAGAAACTCTTCAAATAAATAAATTTTATTAGTCATTTTTTTATTATACCTAATTCATTTTAAAAACGAGGAAGAGTGTAGTAGAGTAGACTGTGTCAACTCTGAAATACCCGTATGACCGTAACATATACATTATATCATCCGATTAATTACTTTTGGCAAAATTTCAAACATACAGCTTTATTAGGTGTAGAGTAATGCTTATATAAAAGAAGGAGTTGTATGGCAGCTACTCGAACCCTTTGCAGTAAACCAACCAAATTTTGCAGTAACTTTGGCCATTACACTAAACTATTTTAGGCAAAATTTTAGACACCCACCTTCATTTGCTGTAGTGTAATCCTCATATAAAAGAAGGAGTTGTATGGCAGCTACTTGAACTCTCAGCAGTAGACCAACCAAACGTTGCAGTAACTTTGACCATTACACTAAACTATTTTTTGCAAAATTTCAGACACGCAGCTGTAATAGGTACAGAGTAATGCTCATATAAAAAAAGAAGTTGTATGGCAGCAACCCGAACCCTTGGACCAAAATGGCTGGATTTAAATAGCGATGACGGCTAAAAAAACCAATTTGCGAAAATTTCAAGATCCTAACTCCTTTAGTTTTTGAGTTATATTTTATATTTTTGAGCTATATTTTACCCTTTGACTATATAGTCATACGGGTATAAAAATATATTTTGTTTGATTTCTTTGGTGCATTTCATTTGGCTTTTTTTAGGGATAAGGGAAACTTTGAAACTGCTTTGATTACATTGTTTGGTTTAATTGCTTTTCAAAGCAAAGCAAATAACGCAACAAAGCGTACATTGGGTTTTCGCTGTTATTTCAGAATTTTACTTTATATATTAAAGTGGTATAAGTTTAAAAAATCGTACAGATGCTTAGACAGACAGTCGAAGTGCAAATACATAATATTCTTAAAAAAATAATTACACTTTTTTAATTTAATACTATAATATTTGATAATCTTGTACTGTAATAAACCTCGGATAAATAACCTATAAAATAAACGTATTTTTAATGAAAAAAATTTTTGGATCGAGGATAAAAATAGATTGAAGGTTAGATAAGTCTCCGTTCGTATAGGAATAAGATTTGAGTATTCTGCAAAGTATACGAGTAATACTTACTACTCTAGGACAAATTTTACTCATAAATTTAAGAATATTTAATTTAAAAATTACCATTGATTTATAGCGTGTAATATAAAGAGACTAAATTTTTCAGAATTACCTACTTTTCAAATTGCACTTTAATGTTTTTAAATAAAAATTCCATTAATATTTTAAAATTTTATATAAGTGAATTTTCAAATTTTTAAAAGTCCTTTAAATCGTAAAAATCTAACTTACGAAATTTCAAAAATTTTTTGTTTAAAAATGTCATTTTAATGTTAAATATGACTGCATGTCAAATAAATAAATCTGAAATATGAGAACAAACTTCGATATCGTCCACTGAGCATGGAATCAATTAAAAATCAAAAAATTCCTCAATTACCAAATTTCAAGTATTCAAATTCTTATAAAAAAATTTTATTTAATTCGACATTCTACTTATTTAAAATTCTTATTTAGTACAACATAATTGTATGAGTATTCTATTAAATCATTTTTAATAATTATTTTATATATAAATTTTTTTTTCATTAATTTTTTTAAATTTAATTATTTTAATTACATATAGAATAAAATAAATCAGGAATATACTATTAACAAATTTAACTAGATACTCTTAATAGTGTATCAATATGTAGATAAATCATTTATATGTAATAAATATTCAACAAAAGATAAATTAATATACATTTAATATATGTAATATAATAAATAAAATATATATAAAGGTAAATAATATTTTTTAAATATTTTAAAAAAATTTTTTATGGAAAGAATTTTACGTGACAAAAAAACATATAAGTACCTACCTATTATATGTATAGTAAATAATATATAAAAAGTTTTTTTTAATAATATTTGAATTGAATTGAAAGAATATTAAATTTAATATTTAATTTCGAAATTTTTTTGATTTTTTTGATTTTCAGTTTCAATTTTATATTAATTTTAAATAGTAAGTATAAAAATTCTGAGTGAACTGTCAAAGACATATGTAGTGTTAAATATGTGCAACTGTTTTTTATGACAGATAAGTACATAATGTATTAGGTAAATTTTATTTATTTATTTATAAACAGTCCTATACTCAGGTCAAATAATATCAAATAAAAATTATTAATTTATATCATGCAAGGGAAAGCTCAATCACTCGCTTATCACATTGTGTGGAGTAGGGGACTGTTTATAAATAAATAAATAAAATTTACCTAACACATGATGTAACCAGTACGACACCTTTCGGATGCGTCATGTTAATTATATTTTGTGAGATTTTGAATGTATTGAATTCAATAAATACTTCATATCATTACGGACATCTTAAAACCAGTCCAAACTGTTATGACATTTTAATTTAATTTACACCGCGCAAACCATGAAATGTCAAAATAAAACGAGAAATTTTGAATTCTAAGTATTGTCGAAACGTCAAAAATATCTTATGTAATTTACGAATTGATATTACAAAAAAAAAATAATATTATGAAAAAACTTTTTTCTGTTGCCCCACATGTTATGGATCTGCAGGCCCTAAACTCCGGAAAAGTTATATATTTAAAATGTTACAACAAAGTTCGATAAAAAGTATTTTTTTCTCTGGAAGGGCTAAACGATAGTTGCTTTTGTAAGCTTTTAAAAAATGTATATATAGTGAACGCAAATGTCTACAATTATACAGGGTTGCCATACGTCACTTTAGTTTAGGGTTATGTGAAACTTAATTTCATAAAAAACTCTTGACCCTTTATATTTTTTAAAAAATTTATGTTAGAAAATTGAAATTTTCACAAGAGTTAGATTCCTTTTGCCTTTTTTTTAGGAGCTGTAAAAGGTGAAAAACTCAAAATTCGCCACAGATACCTGCCTAAATTTTTTTGAAGTAATATGTACAAAAAAGAAAGCTCCAACATTACATCCTAACGCTGGTTAACAATTTTGGTTAACTATGAAGAGGTTTCTTAAAATTGAAGAAAGGGTCAGTCAGTGGGTTTTTCAATATACTGTTTAATCAAAACTTATTATGGAAGATTGTTTAATTTTTTAAACTAATTAAGCTTTTTAAGCTAATTAAATTAATTAAGCTTAATACACAAAGCTTAAAACTTAAAAACTCAGTTAGTTGAACTGATAATTAATTTCTAAGACAGAGAGGCATTGAGAAACTTCTGAAATTGCATAGAAGCACAAAGTCCGTTACCATAGTTCTACAAGAAATAAAAAACTGTGTACTTCGTAAAAAAATTTTTGAATATTATAATAATACGGTAAATTTTAAATAAATTTAAATAAATTTCGGTTTTTAATTAAATTATCTTAAGAATTTTTTTGTTTATTTTTATTTATTTTTTATTTAATGTGGTAAAATAGAAAAAAATTCCAATTATTTTAAAAATATTTAGAAAATATATTTATTTAATTTTCAATTTTCTTTTTATTTATATTATATATATATATGTATATTCCATTTCATACATACATTTGTTCATATATGTACAAATTATTTTGAAAACTAGATATTTTTCACTATAGTGAGTTCTAAATTAAGTTATAAATAATTTTCTATTTTGTTCAAAATAAAAGACTTAAGTTCCCAATGGGATTTTGGGACGGGAAAAAATTTCTGGAATAGGAAAAAATGTGATATGTAAAAAAAAAAAAATTATTCTTAACTTAAAATAAAATTTATTAGAAAAGTTTATATATACATATGTACATAAGTGTGTATGTTATGTATATTTATATTAGGTATATAAAGAAGTTAGAAATGATAATTTAAAATTTATAAACTTTTCTTTATTTGGTTCAGTTTTTTTATTTATTTCTTTTATATATATTTGTTGGTTTTTATTCTTATTATATATACATATATATATACATATATATATATATGTATATTTTCTTTTTATAATTTTAGTATGTCTGGCTAAAACAGTATCTAGAGTATCTAACTAATTTTTTTTATTCATATATATGTAGAACTTGTTATTATTTTGTTGTTTATTAGAAAGAGAAAAAAATAATAGTGATAAAGATAGAAATAAAAAGATAAAATAGAAAAATTTCTAAATAAGATAAAATAAACTGGGGTAAATAACTTAAATTAATAAATTATACGGACATTTTGATAGCAGTGGTTGATTTGTTTTATTAAAGATTGTTTGTCTACAGTTTGTCTGGTGTTTTCTTCTTTGGTGATGTTTATTTACTACAGAATTTTGTAGTCAATACTCCGCGCATTATCTATATTATATTTGAAGCCTTGAATTTTTATTAAAGTTGGGTATGGCTTTGTTGACTGACCTTTTTAATTATATTGAATGCAACTGCTGTCAGTTAACTGTTATAGCTGTATATAATGTATTATATAATTGTATATAAGTTAAGTAAGTCTATTACAATAACGTACGCTATTGCTGAACCAGCATTAAGAGCTATTTATTTAAGTATTATGATACTCTTTTAGCTTCAAATTCTTAATTAAATCAATGTTTGACAACTTGGGTTTGGAGTTTTAGCTGTATTTATAAAAAAACATGTGTAAATGACGTCTTCTTATATTGACAATCTAAAAGCCCTTTCAAGTTAATTGACATACTTTGGCTGGGCGCTATTGATCGTAAAGTATAGTCTCGTTCGGATCAATTATTGCAACTTAATCAAAATCAAAATTCCAATGTAAGGACGGATTAAAATTGTTTGCAAATTAATTTCTTATTTTATTTAAAAAATAAAAATTCCAAAATTAAGACTGACATGTTTTTCCAATGAATAAATACTAATATCTTCGTTCCAATGAATAGAACTAGAAATGAAATTAATAATTTATTAAAAAAGTTTCTTGGTTTTTTCATTTTTCTTTTATATTATTTTTATTATTTTTGAACACATTTTTAAAAATTCATTTCAATCTAATTATTGACAATATTATTTTCTATAAATAAATAATATAAAATTAAAAAAAAATATTTTATTATAAATTGGGTTAGTTTTAAATATGTATCTCTTTATTTTATATTTTTTTTAATTAAGTTATATAACGATTTAATATTATTAAAAGTTATTAATAATTTTATGTTGATAAGTTTAAATAAACTTTAATTAGATTTTTTTTAGACTTTAATTAGAATTTTAGATTTAAATTTTAGAGAAAACTTCAGGTATCTAGTTTAGTTGAACACTGAGTTATTAGGACATGCAAAATCTAGTTGCTTACTAATTATTGAATTTTAATAAAGGTTCTATGTACTTTGAGTTCTTTGAGATCACAACGCAATCATACAAAGGGTCGTCCTTAAAGCAATCAATACTTACCAGGAATATATGTACTCCTCAGTCTCGACCGTACAATGTCACAAGTTCTAGAATCGTGATATCAAGTTTCCGTTGTACCCTTAAAACATTCTTCGTGCGATTGATTTAAAATCATTAATTTTTTAGCAATTTAATTTTAATAAGCGTTCATATAAACAACACATGTACAAGTATAGAACAAACTAAATATAAACAAATAATTTAATTGAATAATATAACTCACAGATATAGGAATACCTTATAATTTAAATATAAAATTATTAAAACATAATAAATCGATTTACATCTATTGGAAATCTAAAAGGGTTATACGAGTTATAAGGGCTATTACTATCTCATGTTTAAATTGTATGTGGAATTCATTAAGATCAATTCTAATATTACAAATGTCCCGCCCTATTCCAAATGCATTTATAGTAAACACAGTATTATTATTCTAACAATGAACAGGGAAGCACTAAAAAAAACTATATAAGTGATGTAACCAAATATCCCCCTTATAAAATAATTTAATAAAATTTTTATTTAATCAAAACTAAAATTAATCAACTTTCACTTACCGCTAACCAATTATCCTGCAATTTTAATGCTCTAACTGATTGTGCTAAAGCAGCTGGTATACGACATAAACCTGTACCACTTATATCCAATTCTTTTAAACTCCAGGATGCAACAAATTCTTGTAATGAATCACCCAATTCATAATTGTATGCTAATGATAAACCAATTAAATCTGGTATACCAGATAATGATTTAACAGATTCACCATGTATATTATTATTTGATAAATCCAAATATTGTAAATTTGGTAAAATCAAAAATGTATCAAAATCAATTTTTTGTATATTATTATATGATAAATGTAATGTTTCAATATTTAATAAATTATAAAATGGTTGTTTAAAAATTTTCTGATTATCATTATTATTATTGATTATTGTTGAATTTGGAACAGTGTTACCACCACCACCACCTAATCGATTCCATGATAAATTTAATTTTTTTAAATTTTTAACATTAGTAAAAAAATTCTCATCTAATGTTTCAATTAAATTACACGATAAATCTAATTGTTCCAAATTATTAAATGATTTAAATATAAAATTTTTTAATGATTTTATACAATTATTTTTTAATATTAATATTTTTAATTTGGCTTCATTATCATTTATATTATCTTCATTATTATTATTATTATTATTTTTATTATCATTATTGTTTAATTCATTGATTGTAGTTGTTGTTGTGGTTGCTGTTGCTGTTGTAGTTTTGACTATAGATGACATTTTTATTATTTCTTTTTTATTTGGTATAACAGTAAAATTTGACACATAATTATTTGTTAAATTTAATATTTGTAAATTATTTAATTGTTTTATATTAAATGTAAATTTAATTAATTGATTATTTGTTAAATCTAATAAATGTAAATTTTTTAAATTATTTTTACTATTATTATTTATTGAAAATAATTTTAATTGATTATTTGTTAAATTTAATATATGTAATCTATTATTATCGATTTGATAATTATTTATATTAAATTCTAATAATTTTTTATTAATTAAATTTAAATGATCTTTTGTACTTTTATTATTAATAAAACTATTCCAATAATTTATTTTATTTTTATTACTATTATTATTACTAATGTTACTATTGTTATTATTATTATTATTGTTATTATTAATAAATTGTACCCCACTACTTTTATTACTATTATTACTGTTATTATTATTATTTTCTGTATTTAATTTATTATTTATTGATCTTTTACCAATAATATGTGATACTTTATAACCATTTCTTGTATTTAAATATTTTAAATTTAATTGTTCTGATTTTGATTGTTGATTATTTTCATTTGGTTGTAATTGTTGTTGATCATTTTTATTAATGTGTTGTTGAAATTTATTTAAATTATTATTATTATTATAATAATAATATGGTATTGTTATATCATCATTATCACTATCTGTATCACTATTTCTTAATATACCACTATTTAAATAGATGGCATTTTTTCTTAAATCATTATCATTATTATTATTATTAATATTTAAATTTTTTATATTATTATTATTATTATTATGATTATTATTATTATCTTCATCACGTAATATTTGATGTATTGTATCATATGATATACGTGATGAAAAATCATTATTATTATTGTTATTATTATTGTAGAATGTATTTAAAATATCACCAATATTATCATTTTGTTGATGATGTAAATATTGATAATTTTGATGATCATTAACATCATTATATTGAAATGGAAATAATGGATAATGATATAATTGATTATTATTTATATTTTTGTTATTATTATTACTTATTGATGATTGTTCATGATGATTTTGTATTTTTGGCTGTTGTTGAAATTCTGTTGAAGATTTTATTATTGTTGCAGTTGTTGTTGTTTCTGTACTATTTATTGGCTTTGATGTTAATAATATACCAGTTATTATTAAATATAAAAAATTAAATTTATTGAAATTTTTTGATGATAAATTAAAAAAGAATAATAAATTCTTTGAATTTATTTTATATTTTAATGTATACATTTTTGCGAAGTTTTGCTTATAATTAAATATAAAAATTCAAAAAAAAATTTAATTAAATTAAATTGATTGGTTTCTTGTTAAAAATTAAGAAATATTTGGCACATTTATTATATTTTTTATTGGTATTATAATTCAGTCGCAAAATTAAAAATGAAGAATTAAATTTGTTTGGTTTGGTTTTTTTTTTTTCTATCACATTTTGGTTATTTGGTTTTTGGATTTTTGGTTTTTTGGAACTAGTTCATTGATGTTTGGCCGGGTGATTCTAGAGTTGCTCAAAGTATTGTTTTAATTCTGTAATAAAAAAATTTAAATTTAAAATTAATTAGATTTAGTAGATGTTTTTCTTAATTCTTAAGTTATTATTTGAAATATTTAATATAAAGACTTTAATAAAATTTGTAATTTTAAAGCAGTTTTTAGGTTCATTTGAGCTTTAAAATTTTTCAGCTGATGTTTGGGCAAATTTTTGAGCTGATGAAATTTTTAATCTTTTGGAGCATGTCACAATGGTTGTTTGTGCTTTGTTTAAGGCATCTCCAGAGCTTAAGTTTAAAAGTTTTAAAAATCTTAACTCTTCAACTTTAGATACTTTAGATCGAGATTAATTTTGGTCAATGATTGTCTATACAAATCTATGAATTTATGAAATTGCTGAACTCTAATTGGCTTTTAGCATGCGTTTCATTAGATACTTCATTTTATTCTAATTACTATTCAATCATTTAAGGTATTTATCTCTTTCTTCTAGCTTAGAGGACATTGGTTTAAGTCAGTAGAAGAACTCTCACACAACCAAAACTATTTACCCTTAATCCTTTTTAGAAGTCCTTCTTTGGAGGAAAAAAGTGCAAAATTGACAAAATCAATATCAAGTTTCTAGCAAATAATTTAATTTTCAAGGGTACCGCAATTAAACGCCTTGAAAAACTTTTGTTAAAAAAAAAATTCCTTTCGCGCTAACGGTATTATTTAAAATAAGTGACAAATAGAAATAACGGAATTGAAGAGTTCTTTTTTAATAAAGATTATAATATTAATAAAACTTTCCTTATAAACGCAACACTTTAAATACATTTTTTTTTACAGTTAAATTGAATTTAATTAAAAGACTAAAAATTGGATGATTATAAAATGGCTAAAATGGCCTTGCTAACAGCCTTCATTTAATTAGCGATCTGCATATGAAATAAAACGTTTAAACGGAATCATTTCAATTTTCCATCCGTTTTCTTCTTCGTTTTTTGTTTTCATTTTGTTTTTTTTTTTTTTTTTTAATTTTTGCGCGATTTCCCGTTTGAAATAAACGGAATTCTTTTATTTTTTAAAATTTTTGTAGTTTTTAATCCTTTTTTTTTTTTTTTATTTTTCATTGCTTCAAAGCTTAGTTAATTTACGATTATTTCATTGCTAACAAGCTTCCATTTTTACATCCCATTTAAAATATAACGGAATGATAACGGAATAAAAAAGTAGAAAAAAAAAAACAAAAATTCCAACACATAAAAAATAAAAATTTCGTAACGGAATTTTAGTATTTTCCATTTGTTTTTTCGTCCGGTTTTAACTAAAAAAAAAAATTCTTCAATTTGTTAGTTTCTTTTTTTTTTTTTCTTTCTTTCCTTTTTACTCATTCGTGCTTTTCATTTTCAATGTTGCCATATTAATAAAAAATAAAATAAAATAACAACAAAATGCAAGGTAAAATATTATTGTACTTGTATTTATTTTTTACGATTATCTTTTTTTTTTTTTTTTTTTAAATGTTCTACTTCGTTCCAAATCGATTCGTTAGGAACTCTAAAATGGCTGTACGAAAAAAGTCCCCAAAATCCATATGAAAACAGTCTCCCAAAATGCAATATTTGTTAAAGTATTGGCTACGACAGGAAAAAAATATAGGTTGGATTCTAATATTGAACGATTTTAAGTATTGGGTTCCAAATTTAGAGTTTAATCTTCATGTTTAGCGGGACTGGAGGGCTGTAGTCGCCATTGTTTAGTGGTCTTAAATTTTTAATGTATGAAGAAAAAGGTTAGGAGGATTTTTAGAGTTGAGTTCCAAAATCAGAGTTCCATTAAACGGTTAAACTGAGGTTTGGTAGTGACAGTATTAAATCACTGGAGAATTTTTCCACTGCGTACTTATTTCATATGTAAAAAATTTCCAAAACACAATTTTTTTAAAAGTCTCCAATAAAAGAAAAAAATTTTCCCAATTTCCCTTTAAACTTTTTACATATTAAAAAGTCTCCAAAGTTTAAAACATATTTTGGAGACTTTTTTAATTTATAAATAATTTTTGGGGTCTCTTTTCTTTGGAATTTTTTATACAGCCCTCTAAAATACTAAGTTCAAGTATTAACTAATTTTATACATATTCATTTATATCTTAAGCTAGAAAGAGATATCAAATAGAAAATACACATGAAAATAAATAACAGTAAAATAAAAAAAAAAATAAAAAACAATAAAAATAACGGTATATAAAAGAACCAAATGACCTCATTTTCTCACGTACAAACTTTTTTCTGTAATGAAAATACGTAAGAATGAAACAGTAAGTATAGAATGAATGAAATTGAAATGAAACACGTAAAATTTAACAAAAATCGAGCAAAAGAGATAGATATAGAAATGTAGTGTATTGAAAATAAAAATCGTTTAGGTTCTCATAAAAAGTAATAAAAATGAAATGAATTCAAAAAAGTAAAAACTCAAGTGGTATTTTCACCTGTTTAATGACAATGTTTAGTGAAATTTAATTTTTTTTTTTTTTTTTTGTATTTGTATAATAACTGTGCTTTTGTTTTAAATGGTTGCAATTTAAAAGTAACTATGAAAGAGAAAGAAGATTTTTATTTGATTTTTTTTATTTCTTTCTTGTATTTTTGTTTTTTAAGTATAATTGGAAAATGGTTTTACGATTCAAATTGATTTCGATTTGTTAAGGGTGGTTAAAACGTTTTTATTTTTTGCTTTTTTCATTTTTTAACATCTGAAAATTTGTTGGTTCGAATGAAAATTGTAACGGTATACGAAATTAATTTTCTGATTATTTTAACATTTATTTGTAATTGGTAATCGACTTAAATAATATGTTCGTTAATGAAAACGATTTAAAGTTAAAAAAAAAAAAAGAAATCATCTTAAAAGAATCTTTTCCAATTTATAAATTGTATGTAGAGGATCGTAAAATGTTTTCACTTTGTTAGAGTTAAACGTTTACGCTCGATATATAACGCGGTAATATTGTAACTGTGTAGTTTAGTTTTTTATTTTTGAAAGAACTAATTAATTGTAAATTTTTAATTTTGTATAATTTGAAATTGTGAAAAAGAGGAATAAATTTTAATTGAAATTCCATGGTAACTAATAAGTGTCGTTGTAAAGATTTTAGATTTAAAATCAATAAGAAAGATTGAAAAAGGAGGTCAAATATTAGTTACCTTCAAAACTTCAAAATACATTATTCATATTAGCTTTGAAGTACATAAAATATGGTTTTATAACATATACCAAAAAGTCAATCGCTCAGATGGTTTCGTTTCGACATCACAAAGATTGTAAAAACTTCTTAGGGTCCGCGTGCCCAAACGGGTTAGCCGAATTTAATTAAAATATTTAAAAAATTTCTTACCTAAAAGCTTTGCAAGAGTATACTCAACAACTTCTTAAAGTTTCTTGGCGATCGAATGAAGAGTGTAGTAAAGCTTCCAGGACAGACAGACATAGAGACAGATATATCTTCGTTTTTGATATATTTTTACTATATATATTTGGTTACCATGGAGATTTGTAAAAAAAAATTATTTTTAAATCATATTTTTTTCTAAATTAATTATTTCAGGACCTGTATGAAAATTGAATCCGAACCCCCTCGGTTAGCAAGTTTAAATGATATTTTATGATATTTTCTTTAAGTTTCTTGGCGATCGAATGAGCAGTATAGTAATGCATACAGGACAGACAGACAGACACCCAGACAGACATACCTTCGTTTTGGTATATATATAAACTATAAATATTTGATCTCCATGGGGATTTGTAAAAAAAATTATTTTTAGATCACTTTGTTTTTCGAAATTAAATATTTCATGACTAGTATGGCAATATTCATGACTAGGAATTGAACTTAGACCCCCACAGTTAGAAAGTTTAAATGATATTTTATGTTATGTTAAAAGTTAATAGCTTTTAGTTTCAAAATCCGATAAATCCCATTTTAAGAGCCCTAGGAATTTCGTTGATAAACAGCTTTCAAATTGGTTTTTTGAACTCCAAATATTTTTTATACATAACCTTCTTGTTTATTGTTTCAAAGTATGTTTACCTAATTTTTGTATTTACGCATTAATTTTTGTTCCTATAATTAGGCAATATTATAATTAATAAACTTCTTGGAAATTAATTTGATTTTAATTATTTTTTAATTAAAGAACCCTTTCATCTGAAGTGTAATAATATGACAATCCTTTATTGTTAATATGTATTATATTTTTGGTATGACATAACCATCAAAATCTTTAAGAATATGCATGATTTTTGATGAAGACTGAAAATTGATTAATATTGATTTTGGTTAAAAAACAAATGCTTTAACAAAAATAGCAAGTCCCTTTCTATTTTCCTATAAGTACAAAAAAAAAATTTGAAATAAGGATAATTGGATTTCCTTGAAAAAATTAAAATTAAAATTTTGGAGAGGAATGTATGGTTATATTCATGGAAGGTAGATGGTTTTTAATAAATTATTAATTAAATTTTGTTATAATTTAATCTTTCCTGAAACCATAAACTTTGTTGTGGTACTAAAACCAATGTTTTTCAATTAAAGTTACTAGGATATAATTATATATACATATACATTATATATATACGTCTAATTATAAATTTTTGGCAACAATTTTAAAAGTAGTCACTTGTATCTTTTAATTTACTTTCAAATTTATGAAATTAGATTTATTTATAAGTTTAAATTATGCTTAATAAATTCTCAAATGGTGAGATCGCTCTCTTTTTTAGCCTAGTAACGGTCTTAATATTAAAATCGCTACTCAAAAAAATCTAAAGCTAATGGGGTTGTGCTCTATATGATTTTGTGTCCCAATAGAAAGTTTTGATCATCAAACCGCTTTTAATTGGAAAATTTTGTGTTTTAATTTTCCTTCCCTTAACTCGGAGAGAAAGTAGACATAATTCTGTTACAAATTACGCTTAACCCCTTCACTTCAAAATACGTTTTACAGAACCTAAATATGGTTATCACAGTCAGCAAATCAACACATATTATATATTTTAAATTTAAAAGATAATTAATTGAACCGTTTTTGATTTTCCAGAATTGAAAAATGAAGGAGTCTTTAAAAAAACTGTAGTGTCGAAATGGGTTAATAGTGTTGGCAACTTTAGCTGCGAGAAGCCTTTGGTCAAAATCAACGGTTTAAAATGATCACGCAGAATATGGTACATCAAAAATGTTGTTGTACCATAAAGAGTTAATTAACGAAAAAGAAAATTAAAAATAATTTCTAAAAATTATATTATTTTAAATAATTAATATCTTAAATCCGATGTTGGTGTTATTGTACTGTACGTAAAATACTTTGTTTGTGGTTTTTTTACAAGAGTTCTTAAAACTCACAGACTATTTCTGCAATTCAATTTTTGTATAAAGGGTTTTGGGTCTTGAAAGAATTTTTAAAAATTATCTAGGTAAAATGTTTAGTCTCGTCTTACTGAAAAGTCCTAAAGACTAAAAAAAGAACGAAACAACTTCTACTTTGGTCAAAATTGAGTAAATAGTATTATTAAGTTGTCAATTAAGATGTCAATTTTGATAGTGTAGAAGCGCTAGGCCCTAAAATATAATCAATCATAAGTAAATATAAGCAAATCTCAAATATTAAATTATAGTAAAGTAATGTTGTATTCAAATTTTACTAAGATTTAAAATAAAAATTTGAACTACTTTTGTTTTAAAAAACTCTACTCAGTAAATACAAAATTTGTAAAAACTATTTTTTAAAATTTTTATTTTGTATTACTTGCTTTTTCTTAAAGAATATTTTAAAATAAGTATCTTAAGATTTAATTCAAGAATAATTATTAAAGATTAAATGTATACAAAATCCTTGCAAAAAATATAATTTACAATAAAAATCTATGTTTTTTAAAAAATTTTATGAAGATTTCTATTGTTTTTTTATTGTTTGTTTTCTTTTTTTTTTTTTTTTTAATGAAAAGAATCAGTCAATTAAATTTTAAAGATATTGTTAAAGAATCTGCATCTGTAAAGTATTCATTCGAATACTTACATAGTTACTTTAAGATTAGAGCAAATAATGAACAAAATTTTCAATTACAGGCAGTTACAAAAAAAAAAACGGGTTATAAATAAAATCAAGGGTTCGTAAAAAGCTCATTTCCAAAATTAAAAAATGTGTCAAAATTAGTTTTGGCCAGAATTTTTAGTACTCATTCTTCAGTTTTAAAGAAACTCTTAATAATTAAGAGAAACCGTTAACAAATGTACACAAAAAGTAATTGAGCTTTCAATTTTTATATTACTTTAAAAAAAATTTTGACAGGTATTCAAGTTACAAATCTTTAAAAATAGCTAATTTTAAGTTTATGACCCGTTACAGCTCTTAAAGGCAAGGACGAGACAAAAGTATTTTGGTACAAGACTGTAGTTATTTTCAAAAACCTTACTTATTTATAAACTTTCTAACCTAAATCGTTTGACATTTAAAAACCGTAATTAAAATGTCAATACTAACAAATTAAAATACCGTATTCATAATTTGAACGAAGCTCATACACTAATACCCCTGGCCCGGGCCTAAAATTTGAGTTGAGTAATAAGTCGATTCGAAGCTTAAACCTCTTAAAACTCTATTACATATTATGTATATTTATAAACCTTTTGAATGCAGCTGTCATTTAGCTGTCAATAATAATTTATTAAGCTTATGACAGCAGCCTTATAGAGTTTTTAGACACTAAAAATATAGAGCTTTTTCGAATTTGAGGGAGCTGTCACTACAGAAGAAAGTTGTTCTATACAAATGACAGAAGAAAAAATTGTCAGACGATTTGACAGAAACTATATAATCACATTTTTGAAAAACATTTTTTGAATATAAGTTTGAAAAAAGTACAGAAAGAAGAGTCAAAAGATCTTGAATATAAAAATTTTTATTTACTTTAAAAAAATAAAATTTACTGTTATTTAAAGTACAAAGAAAAACGAATTTCCCTCCATTCAATATTTTGTTAAAAATATTTTCTTTAAAATATCTTTAAATTTATTTTTCACATATATTTTTTAAAAAAGAGTTTGTACTTATCAAGATTTAAAGCACTTTGCAATGAAGAAATTTTGTAATTGAACATAGAATCATTGAATTAAAATTTTTCATCAATTTAACTATTGTTGTATTGTAAGTTTTATTTGTTGCAAATTTTTTTATTATTTAAATTTTTTTTGTATTTTATAAATAAAAATTTGTATCTTAATTAAATAAATTAAATTATTTATATAATTACTTTTTAATTTAAATTTAATTTTTTTTTTCATTTTAATTTCAGGTATGTTCATTATTAGATATATAATTAATTTGAAGAATTGTAGATTAAGATTTTGGTAAGTTGAATTTTAAAAGTATATATATTATATAAGTACAAATAAATTATGTAAATCTGTGCACATAAAGTAAAATAAGCAAGTAAATAAATATATATATATATATACCTATAAGTCTCAATACTTAAAACTGAGTAATTGTAAATAGTATTAGAGTTAATAAGTTTTATAATGATTTTGTAATTATACGTTTCAATGATTTTAAAACTAATATTTGTATAATACATATTTAAGTGAATATATGTAACTGTGTACATAAATATTTTAACGCACCCTTGAGACCCAAAAGCTTTATTTTTCAATTTAAAATAAAAAACTTATTTATAATAAGAAGAGATTTTAAAGACGGAAAGTTTAGGTTTAAAGAGGATTTTTCATTTATTCAAGGAATTTATGAAACATGTATAACTACGTATTTGAGATTCTGTATTGGAAAAGATTTTATAATACCAGTCAAGGTTGTGAAAATACAACCTTGTGACACTGACTCGGTTTTATTGGAAGCTACTACTTCAACATTTTTTAATGTACGTTTCGCAGGATAATGGTAAAAAGCCTGTGCAGTCTTGTCTACTCAAGGACTTTTAAAAAGATTTGTTGAAAGTTGTGATTCTCTACATTCTCTACAAAAATATTTTATCTTCATACCAATGACCAAAATATTACTGGGTTAAGAAAGTCTGCCATAGATAACACTCATAAAAATTTTCCAGACACTTACCAAAAAATGTCAAAAAGAATTTCTAATTCTGATTGTAACAGATAGTTTGTCACATCTATGTGAGTCTGTCTATTGTAAACAGGTTAAAAAAAATATGATCCCTAATGTCATTTATAAAAATTTGTTTCTTCAAAGGAAAGGAGGAGATTTTTAACTGGTTCTCCGTTAGTTTTTCCAAACATTTTGAACGTTAATAAAAGAGTGGTTCTATCATCTTCGATAAGTTATTATAGTGTTTTATAACATGTTTATATTCAAGAATCTTTAGAAGAAACGTATTACGTGAACAGTTAAGCGAATTTCAATGGATAGATGTTGAGGGTCTCTGTTGATTGTCGTATTAATTAAAAAAACAGTCTTACTCTAGTGATAACAGGGTTCCTAAAAAAAGTGAAATTAGAAGACAAAAAATATTATCAGGATTGTTATGTGTTTAACATTTAATTTTTTTTATTCATTATTCACTCCTTTAGGGAGTGTGGGGTATTCACCAAGTCAATTCACTAAGTTGTTGATTACTCGGCTTTAACTAGCTATTGTATAAGATTATAAGTACCAAATCCTATTATCTTACACAAAAGTTATTATTATATATACATATACATACTATATTTTAATTAAATCTTATCTTATATTACGATATTCACTATTACGATATAATTATACAATCTTACGATATTTTGTTATTGGATATAATCTGACTGGGGTTTGAAAGGAAGAGAACTTTTCAAGTTGAAGTCGCCGTCTTAACAGGTACGCCGTTGGTCCGATATTTTACAGTTATACAACTGTTTTTTATACCTGAATTTATAGTCAAAAGGGTATACTAAATTGGCCATTACTTTTATGACGCAGAGAAGGAGGGAGGTAGATATAGACTGAAAGGTGTGAATCGGATCAGGATCGAAAAATAAATCGATTTAGCTATGTATGTCCGACCGTCCGTCCTCGGATTTGAAATTTTCACAAATTCGATTTTATGCAAAAGCCGTCATCGCTATTAAAATTCAGCCATTTTGGTCGACGGGTTCGAGTACCTGCCGTACAACTTCTTTTTTTATATGAGCCTAATAAAGTTGGGTGTCTAATATTAGTATTTGAGTAATATTCCTAAAATGCAAATATTCTCGAACACTATTATTCATTAACATTTTTTAATATTTTATGACGTTTACCTATAAACTATTAATCAACACTTAATATTTGAGACAGGAAGTATATTAAGTATAATTTAATAACAGTATCTTCGTATAACTTCAATTACTTACCTAACTGTATAATTAAAATTCAACTGTCAAAAGAAAAGAAGATAATAATCGATTTTTAAATATACACCCTTTTGTTATAATCAAATGAGTGATCTGAAAAAGGGGAACAATTTTTTTAATCACACTAAAAGGAATCACTCCTACGTACTTATATTTAATCTTGCAAAATTTATTAAAATAAAAGGCGGAATATTGATATACTTTAATAGTATTGGAAAATTCTAGAAGTTTTTATTACTAATATGGGATATTCGAAACAATCGATCCTTTTTCTTATCTTTACATCTTCAGTCTATTCTCTCATCTTCCTATGTCTTAGTCCTATATTGAATTGATTTTGGGTAAAGAATGAAGACTGAAGGGTGCCTATAATATCTGATATAAATTTGAATGAATTTTGCTGCTTCATGATTATTTTTCAAATCAATTTTGTTTTTTTTTTTTTTATCAAAAAATTTTATTTTCTGCTCATGTTCCGCCCAATGTCCTTGAATATTTAATTTTTTTTTTGTACAAAAACAAAAAAAGAAATTAAACATTTTTATAATTATATTCTCTTCATCAACATCATCATGATCATCATAATGCTGAAGATGAAGCAGTTTATATATCAAGGATATCCTTCTTCTTCTTCTTATTTCCTATTCTAATACTCCTATATATATAATTCCTATTTAATATCCTAAGTTTTAGAAGTGGAGCCTTGTTAAAATAAAATTTTCAGCAAAATTTATTTTCATAATAAGGGGTGGGAAGGGATGGAGGGATGGGGATACAGTCCAATCAAAAACGAAGACTTTTTAAAAATTCTGTAATTGAAATAAATCTTTTGAGATTTAAGAAAAAAAACTAAGAAAGTAAAATTGAAAGGAAAATTAAAACAATATAAAGAAAATTAATTTTTTTATTTAAATAATTTTTCTCTACTTAATTTTTTTCTTATTTTTCATCGCTTTTCTTTGTTTTTCCCGAGATAAAAAGAAAACTACAAATGAAGAGAGAAATATAACAAAAAGAAAAATTATATGGAGTTCAAATGAATTTTAAAATCGATTTTTAAGAATGATGATGATGGTGGTGGGTTTTATTAATAAAGAGATGAACATGTTTACAAATATAAATATAAATATAGTACATTTTGAATTTAATTGATTATTAAATGGAAACAATTTAAGATGAATTTAAAGTGGAAAGTTAACATCGTTTTTTTAAGTACAGTTTCTCAAGAAGAAAATTTTACTATAGTAAATTAAAGTACTTCGAGACTTGAATTGGTTTAGAAATAAATTTCTTCGTTTTGCTTTAAAAAGTATTCGATTGTCAGATATCCAATTCATTTACCTTCCAACCAATACTACTTTTGTACTCTTGGAGTATTCAATACTAACCAATACTAATCTTAAAACTACTCTTAATAAATTGATTTCCATTTTTTTGAGAAAGATTATTACTAGGAAAGGCTATTAGCCGTTATCAATTTTATCGACCTATTAATAGCTGGCTACTGAAACATGTATGAGAAAATTGTAAATCAAGAGAATTCGAATAAGCTCACTTACATTTAACTGTTGGACGCACGCATGGGACTTATTGGTCGGTAGTTGTAAAGAATCAATTTGAAGAATGTTAAGTTAGGCAAATCTTAATTTTTCTTATTTTAATATTAATGGAGGAGGTCTGTACTAAAATCTAGACCCAAAGATCTTATTATTAGCTATTAGTTACTGAGGTTGAAAATTTTATAAGATAATTTTTATACCTTAGATATTTCCATTAGTAAGTACTTATACTTTATTGTTGAAAACTACTCAAATTATGTAAACTTTAGGAATTTTAAGATTTAGGCAACTCTGTAATTTGATTTTGTTTATTTCTTTTAGGGCTTTGTCAGCAAACTAACAATTTAAACGATGAAGGAATAAATCTTATTTAACTTATTGTCTTGATTTAGCATTATAGCCTTGGTTTGAAACCTTGGTTTAACTGATAGCCTTTATTTCACTATTAGGTAAAACTGGTCTTATAAATGAATATAAATGGGGTTCTAGATTAAGGTGGTCTTACTATAAATTTAAAAAGTATAAGTAAATACTTTTATAATCTAGAGGGCTTTTCATAACGGAAATAAAATTTTCAAATTTAAATTACTATAACCCAGCATTAAACAATTAGAAGTCAATTGTTGTTTTTTAGCGAAGCGCCTTAAATATATGCTTTAGGTATGTGGCTATAAGTTCTGTTCTGAACAATGGCGTAGTGGTAAAGACGCCGCCTTTCATGTGGAAGGTCTCGGGTTCCAACCCCGGTCAGATCATATCTAATAAAAAACATCGTAAAATTGTATAAATATATCGTAATATAAAATAAGATTTAATAAAAATATATAAATAAGTCTTGTGTAACATTATAGATGGCGCATAAAGTTAACATTTGTGCATTCATATTTCATAACCTTATACAACAGCTACAGCCGAGTAATTAACGGCTTAGTGAATATTATGATTAAAGAAACTGAAGCCTAGTTTAAAATAAAATTGGAGAATGCCCTATACTCCTTAAAGCAGTGGAAAAGGAACAAAAAAAAAAAAAATGTGGCTATAATTATCTGAAGTTGATTGGGTTTTAAAAATATTTTTATAAGTTTGTTATCCTAAGTTAACTTAGGATCTAAAAATATTTTAAAGTCGAACGGACTGAAATAATTGTGAATGTAACCACTATTCAACCAAATTTTGAATATTTTTAACTGCTAAAATTGAATTAAACTTAAAAACCGATTTTCAAATATATAAATGTTAAAGTTTTATAAAAACAGTAAACTTTTATTTTGTATTAAATAACAGATGGTGCTTTTTCTTACAAAACTCAAAACAATTACTTTTTAACCAAATCTTAAAAAATTAAAATTGTTTTAATAAATTACTTTTTATTTTCAGTGGAAAATTTAATTGTAAAGTGGATGGGTAAAAAGCCTTTGCCTTTTCTAACTCCAGATCAGAAAGTTACATTTTCATATTAAGTTGGGTCATCAATTTATTAGCACTCCTTAAAGAAATAATATCCAAATACATTTAATATTTGCATATTACTTTCTTTAATTATAAATTTTTATGATGAAAGTTAATAATAGATAGACTTAAAAACTATACTACCAACCAAACTAATTTAACCTAAATGACATTTCACTCATTGAGAGAAACACATTATGAATGAAAATTACAGCATCTCTGTACTAAAACTATTAATGATTTTGAATTATCACAGTACAGGATGCCTACAGTAATAATAAATAATAATCTTTTATCATCACATACATACAATACTTTAAAAAATTTCAACACAATAACGGTGCTGATGATGATTAAAACTCATATTTTTAAAGATCAAACAATTTATGTTGTATTATTATTTAAGGGAGGATTAAGTTTCCCTCCATCGGTATAGTCAACACTTAACCATCCAATTGCCATCAAACTTTACAAAAATGCTTATATGTGCTTCAAGTAGGTTCGTCAATATTAAGTTTCCGAACCCATTAACCCATTTTAGCACAACAACTTTTTGTTTTGATCGTTCTCCTATAGTTAACTGATTCAAAATTACTATGCTGAGTTTCATTTGAAATATTGAAAATTAGTAAGACAATTCATCTAAAGTACTTTATATCATGATTTTAATTAAGGGATCACAGATTGGACATGTCTAATCTCAAAAATGATTTATATTATGATTGCAATACATTTTTTTTTAACTGCTATAGTTAATAGACAGTATTAATTGAAGGAGCATCGCGAAACTTTAAGCGGTGCAGAGTCAGACGTCCCATGGCAAAAAGTCTCTTGACCACTTTAAGACAAAAGTCATAAAAAATAAGTTTAAAACTCCCATTGGACTTTGACTTTTTTATTTGAGTCAGAAGCCCTATGTAAGGCATTTTAGAGTTAAATTCATAATCAGGGTTATATTATACGTCTTTTAATGAATATTTGTTATATTTGTATATGTATATTCGAGATTCTGAATTTAGAGGAATTTTAGAGTTGGATTCATAATTCTGAAGTCAAACAAAGAAACTTTGATTAAATAATCTTCAATAATCAATAATCTTTTTTGTATCAAAATATATATATATATATACAATATATATATATCACAAACTTTTAAAAAAAAATATCATTTATATACCCTTTAAACCATTCAATTCATAAATTTTAATTAAAAAATTTAAATTAATTTTATTTTTATTTTTCAATATTAAATTTCAACATTATATTACTGAATGTGTATTAAAATTAAATATATTATGCTTTATAACCATTGATATAACCATTAAAAATAGGTTTTCTTTTCTTTTCTACCATATTAGAAGGTTACGTTTCATGGTTGCAGTCACGTATATATTTATGTTACAAAAGTATATATGTATATTTATATACAATTACATAATATAAAATCCTATTACCTAGGCATAGATTTATGATCCATAAACCTAAATTTCTCTACAATATATATGTGTATAGTATTCAGGTAAGCTATTTATTATATGTATATGTGAACATCGTGTAATTTCATTGGCATAAAACTGTATTAGTTTTCAATACGAATGAATTACTATAAAAGTTTCTATTTTTCTACATGTATAGGTACATGTTACAAAATCTTTTCATACATTTATATGGCATTTTTATACCCGTATGACTATATAGTCCAAGGGTATAATAAATTTGCCATTACGTTTGTAACGCAGAGAAGGAGGGGGGGTAGATATTAAAAAAGATATATAAATCGATTTAGCCATGTATGTCCGTCCGTCCGTCATCACGATAACTCAAAAAGTAAAGGAGCTAGGATTATGAAATTTTCACAAATTCGTTTTTATGCAAAAAACGGAATCGAGTTTTAAATTCAGCCATTTTGGTCCACGGGTTCGAGTACCTGCCATACAACTTATAATTTTATATGAGCATTACTCTATACCTATGGAAGCTGCGTGTCTGAAATTTTGCATAAAATAGTTTAGTGTAATGGCCAAAGTTACTGCAAAATTTAGTTGGTCTACTGCTGAGGGTTCGAGTAGCTGCCATACAACTCCTTCTTTTATATGAGGATTACACTACACCAAATGAAGGTGGGTGTCTGAAATTTTGCCAAAAGTAGTTTAGTGTCATGGCCAAAGTTACTGCAAAATTTGGTTGGTCTACTGCAAAGGGTTCGAGTAGCTGCCATACAACTCCTTCTTTTATATGAGCATTACTCTACACCTAATAAAGCTGAATGTTTGAAATTCTGCCAAAAGCAATTAACCGGGTGATATAATGTATATGTTAGGTCATACGGGTATCCCAGAGTTGACACAGTCTACTCTACTACACTCTTCCTCGTTATTCATAAATGTTAAAATACATGCGGATCTTTTTCATAATGTAAAAAACTCAAAAAAAAAAAAAAAACCTTATTTATTTTTTATGAAATTTTTAAAATTAATTTCTATATAGTGAAATGTTCTATGCTTTACGAAAACTGTAACCTGAACCTCTTATCTTTACTCGTATATGTACATACTTCTTTTCATGTATTCATCTTATATTTCAGTGTAAATTTTTATGGTCCAGTTAATTTAAATAATAATGAGATTTAATTTTCAAACTATTTAATAAAATGAATGTTTATATATTTTTTTTTTAATATTTAGTAGTTTTTTTGAAAACGAGGAAGAGTGTAGTAGAGTAGACTGTGTCAACTCTGGGATACCCGTATGACCGTAACATATACACTATATCATCTGGTTAATTAGTTTTAGCAAAATTCCGAACGTACAGCTTTATTAAGTGTAGTGTAATGCTCATATAAAAGAATGAGTTGTATGGCAGCTACTCGAACCCTCTGCAGTAGACCAACCAAATTTTGCTGTAATTTAGTCCATTAGACTAAACTATTTTTGACAAAATTTCAGACACCCAGCTTCATTAGGTGTAGTATAATGCGCATATAAAAGAAGGAGTTGTATGGCAGGTACTCGAACCCTCTGCAGTAGACCAACCAAATTTTGCAGTAACTTTGATCATTAAACTAAACTATTTTTGGCAAAATTTCAGACACCCAGCTTTAATAGGTATAGAGTAATGCTCATATAAAATAAGAAGTTGTATGGCAGCTACTCGAACCCTTTGCAGTAGACCGACCAAATTTTGCGGTAACTTTGGCCATTACACTAAACTATTTTTGGCAAAATTTCAGACACCCAGCTTTAATAGGTATAGAGTAATGCTCATATAAAAGAAGGAGTTGTATGGCAGCTACTCGAACTCACTGCAACATACCAACCAAATTTTGCAGAAACTTTGGCCATAAAACTAAACTACTTTTGCCAAAATTTCAGACACGTAGCTGTAATAGGTACAGAGAAATACTCATATAAAAAAAGAAGTTGTATGGCAGCCACCCGAACCCATGGACCAAAATGGCTGGATTTAAATAGCGATGAAGGCTATTGCAAAAAAACGAATTTGCGAAAATTTCAAGATCCTAGCTCCTTTAGTTTTTGAGTTATCGTGCGGACGGACGGACGGACAGACGGACGGACAGACGGACGGACAGACGGACGGACGGACGGACATACATAGCTAAATCGATTTTTTTTTCGATTCTGATCCGATCCATACACTTGAGTCTATATCTACCCCCCCTCCTTCTCTGCGTTACAAACGTAATGGCAAATTTATTATACCCTTTGACTATATAGTCATACGGGTATAAAAATTTACTATCAGTCTGTTTTCAAATATAGAGTTTTCAGATTATTTTGACTTAAGGAAATGTCAAGTATTGTAATCAGAGAAATAATGATTATTTTTTAATGTAATTCTTGAAATTTACGATTACTTTATAAATCATAATTAAAAATTTTTGATTTCCATTTCCATAATAATTGTAATCCAATTTTTTTAATTGCGAGTATTAGTAATCGAAAAGTAATCTTATTAGATTATTATAATATTTTGGATTACTTAAGAATATTCTAATAGAAATTAGATTACTCCCAGATTACTTGTTATTTGCCCCAAATTATTTTGAAATATTCAAAAAATAATTTCAAATAATTAAAAAGTAATCTAAATCATTCTAAAGGTGATGGACTTAAATGACACTTTGCTTTTAATTTTGTCGCTTTTCATTACTTGCAATTTTTAATCTTTCAAATTAAACATATTATAAAATAAATATAAAGATTTTTAATATTCAAAAAAAAATTGGATAAAAAAAAAGGGACTTTAATGCCAACGCGACTATAATTAGAAAGTTGCTTTACTATAGCTACGCTTCGTGCGGCGGTTCTAGTGTTGCTCTTCTAGTTGATCAAGCTTTATTTGTCCTTCCATGTATTCTACTTAAACGTCGAAGCAATGAACGCAAGATAGAATTACTAATAATCGTAATATAAAAAATTTGATTTCGGTTATTATAATAACGGTAATCAAAACTTTTGATTACTATTAATAAGTAATTGTAATCTAGATGTAATCGTAATTAAAATTTTATAACTCTTATTGTAAAAGAGCCTGGGTTTTGTATAAAATCGCCAAAAATTAAACTTAAAGTCTTAGGTTTGATGGAATGTTCTTAAATAAATATTTAAATTTCATTACGGAATACTTCGGGAAAATTTCGGAAAATAAATGGTTAATTTTTACCAAATTAATATTTTGCTTCATTAAACTTTTGCGGACTAAAACAACTTCAGACCGAAAGAAGTTTTTTTAAATTTCTCAGATACATAACCTTTAAGATAAATTAGTTAGATTTCATGTTATACTTTGTTCCTTAAATGAAATCTTAGGTACAACATTGGTAACTCCCATTTTGGTAAAATTCGATACCACACTGAAGTTATGACACAAATTCCTATAGTCCACGAAAATATTGCAGAGGCGGAAAAGCAGGCGAATCCTATTAAATACATATTACAGTATTAAATTCCGTTAAATTAAAAAAAAATTTATTGAATTTATTTTAACGGTAAATATGGTTACTTGATAAACACCTAAAATAACTTTCCTAAAATTATTATGTATTGTACGTTCTTTTCATCACAGTTAATTTTAAGAACACGTTAACTAGATTTAATTGATTTTTTTTCCTAGTCTACCTTTTTGTTTTTGGTTTTTTTTTTGTTAAACTGTAATAAACATTTATTTAGCTACTTATTTAAAAAAAAATATATTTAATAATAATAATAATAAAAATACAATTTATACAAAAAAAAAAAACAACATTATTTCAAGGACATCATAGCATGCAGAACACTAAACCCCATGTAAACATAGCATAATTACAATAAAAATCAAAATTCAAATTAAAATAAAAAAAAAACAATCACTTAGTTAAGAAGGATTTGGTAATATATATTCGTATACATATATTTGTATATATATATATAAATAAATCTAAAAACATTTTACTATATATATATATATTTGTTATGATAATAGTTATTTTAATTGTAAATGTGAGAATTACATAATTAACATTTAATTTAATTTCTCTGTTATTTTCACTGAAGAGCTTTTAATGACTTCATTATAAGAGTTATGAAGTGTTATGTAGTACAAATTAATTTTTATAATACATTGGAGTTGGAGAAGGGGGATCTAAATTTTCATATAAACCATACCTATATAATTAATATATTATATAATTTATTTACATATAAGTATATGTATAAATTATAATACTTATTATAATGTATGTTTTTTTTTTTTAATAATGCATACTTATTAGGAAAATTATATTTGAATTTAAAATTTATATTTAATTATATATACATATACATATAATTTTAAGAGGTTTTTTTTTTAATTGGTATTTTTCCACCATATGTGTTTACGACCGCATTTAATGAGCAAATTATAATTATTATTATTTTTATTAAATACCACCGCACTAAGTACCTAGTTAATATTTATATATGTATATAAAGAGTATTTTTCAAGTAGAATTGAAAAATATTCAACGAAATTTAATAAGAAGGTTTTTTTTTTATTAACTATTAAAAAATCAAGTAATTATAAAATCTTTTAATAAAACCATATTTTAAAGTGCTTCGGAATAAATTATGATTAAAATTACCTTCACTTTATAAAATAATAACTTTATAAATGTATTAAAATTTAATTTAAGTATATTTAGAATATTTAAATTTGTAATTGAAATTGTTTTATTAAAAATTAAAAAAAAAAAAAAAAATTTTGAAGTGATATTGTTGAAATTAGCTTAAATAATAAAACTTTTAATGATTATTTAATTTGGGATAGGCACTATTTTTTAAGGAACACTGAACAACAGTAAAATACCAAGGTTAGTTTAAGGTGTGTTCAGTGTCACAGTGTTATAAAAAAAAAAAAAACTGTTAAGTACTAATTGAATTACATTTCAAGTATGGAAAAATAAAAAGTTTTATAACTGTAAATGTTGATTTAATAAAAACATAATTGATTGTATATACCGTTTAAAAATAACATTAATCAATTTTGAGTAATTAAATTATGACAGTTTTATATTTTGATTATAATAAAAGTGTCATAATTTAATAATTCGTATTTTCGTATTTATAGAAGATTGTATTTAAATATTAAATTTTTAAATATATGAAAAAAATGTATATATACCATAAGTAACTTTAAATTTAAATCGTGCTCAATAAAAAACTCAGGTGATTGAATAACTTATTTCGGTTTGGATTTATTTAGTACAACTTATTGGATTTTAATAAAATTTCTAATTGAATTTAGAATTTTGAAGCATATGTTAACCTTTCAGTTATATCTTAAAAACGAGGAAGATTATAGTTGCCCTTGTCAAATTTTAGATACCCGTGCATACCCACTATGGTGTATAAAATAAACCATAAAAAAAAAAAAAAATAAAAAAAAAAAAAACAATCACAAAAAAAATTTTAATTCATTGTCCCATAATTTAAAAAAAAAAAAAAAAATTTTAATTTATTATCCCATAAGTTTTGCTTAGACAAAAAAAAAGACCAAACCAAAAAAAAACAAAAAAAAAACAAAAAAAAAAACCAAAAAAAAAAAACATTGGCCCACCCTAAAAGTCCGGTGGTCCGAGTGATGTCCAACTTTGCCAAGTAACTTGTCCTATTACTTTACCTGCCCAATTTTAATTTTAACCTCGTAGCTTCATTAGATTCACAGTTATTGAATCGAAAACTTTGTATGGCAGCCCCCGAAAATGGGGCCGTAACATTTTGAAACTTCATATAAGTGCTCGATTCATTATATAACTAACCGTGTGTAATTTTCATCCTCGTAGTATAATTAGTTTTGAAGAAATTTATATTGGTGCAAATAAGTTGTATGGCAGCCCCCCGAAAATGGGCCCTAACATTTTGAAACTTCATATAAGTGCTCGATTCATTATATAACTAACCGTGTGTAATTTTCATCCGCGTAGTGTAATTAGTTTTGAAGAAATTCATATTGGTGCAAAAAAGTTGTATGGCAGCTCCCTGTAGCCTTGGTCCGATTTTAACCAAAAACAATAGGGAAACTAGAAATTGTCTAAAAATGACTTTGTGTGAATTTCAAGACTCTAGCCCTTTTAGTTTTTGAGTTATCGTGCTGACACACGGACGGACGGATGGACAGACACACATAGCTAGATCGACTCATTTTTCGATTCTGAGCCGATACGTACCCTTGATACTATATCTAGCTCGTCTAGATCGATGCGTTACAAACGGAGGAGCAATTTTAATATACCCGATGTCATATATGTATGCACGGGTATAAATAATACCAGACCCGTATATTAATAACAAAACTTGAAATCTCATTTGGATTTTAAGATAAAATAAACGGTCAAATAGTGCTATCATTCATTAGTTCACCATACCGATAGATGAATTTTGAAATGTTAAAGTTTCAAATACAAATTAACATGAACAAAATCTAAACACAATTGAATTTATTTATTTATTTATTTATAATTCATTGCTCGAAAAAGAAAAGCTTAAAGCTCATACAGAATATATTAAACAGTTTTATTAGATAACATATCCAGGAACTAATTACTTTTGACCTAAGACTAGTTTTTCATCGAAAGGGCAATCATTAGTTGACATGTCTTAATTTAATTTCAAATTGCAAATCACATTGGATTTACATTGTCTAAAAGCGTGATAACCTGAATTTAGCAGTTACAACCACATACAAATTATTTTTAAATTTTTTATAGAATTAAAAAAAAATGTCTTTGTATAGGTAAATTTAATTCCTAATTATTCAGTACTGAAAAAGTACTGAAATTCCACCAAATGAATGAAACAGCAATATACTGTAGTTGCTCTCTATATTGCTATTTTTTTATACTTAGAAAACAACTTCCATTCACCACTGAACAAGTACTGAAAAAAGTGCTGAAAGGAAGTAGAAGAACTTTCAATGTGTTAGTGCATAATAATAATAAAATTCAAACAAATTTTGCATTTTATCTTCATACAATTATATTAGCAGATAATTCTAAAGATTAATTTCTGGCAAAATTATAGTAAGTCTTTTTTTAAATTTAAGTTTTCATAATATCAAATTTTTCTTTTCTATATTTCTCTAAATTGTACACATGCTCTTAAATTTTTTTAAATATAATCCAATTTAAGTTGTTTTAAATATATACCATAATTTAATTCATATATATATATATCTACTTTAATTTATTCAAAAATTTAAAAAAATTCTTAAAAATATTTTTTGTTTTTTAAATTAATTTAAATAACAATATTCCATTTATAATATCTTATTACTTGGCAACTTTGAAGGATGCCTTTTGTAAATTTTTGATTATCAGTTTAAATAACAAAAAAAAAAAAAAAAAAAAAAATAAGAAATAAAACTCAACTTTATTAATTTTTCACTTACAACCACAGAATATTAAATATTAAAAAAAATAAAATAAAAAATTCTAATAAAAAATATAACAGAAGCAGATTCTTACATTTTTTATTTTGATAACAGATGCTTGAAATTGTTTTTTTTCTAAAATTTTCTAAAAATTTTTAATTTGATAATATAGACGGTTATATATATGTATCTAAATGAAGCCTTCTTAGAAAAATGATTTCCATTGTGTTCCCTTATGTCCTCCTGCTCTTGGAAAAAAAACACCCAAAAACAAAAAAAAAAAACGAAATAAAATTCAATAATTTATCCAATAAATTTCAGAATGCTGTCAAAACTAATTTAATGTTAAATATTTCAAAAAAAAAAATGAAATAAAATTGTTAAAAG
This sequence comes from Dolichopus griseipennis, assembly GCA_963082915.1. Taxonomy (NCBI): domain Eukaryota; kingdom Metazoa; phylum Arthropoda; class Insecta; order Diptera; family Dolichopodidae; genus Dolichopus; species Dolichopus griseipennis. The sequence continues at coordinate 77,983,551 of OY720441.1, read as the reverse complement.
AATCCTTCCATGTTTTTTTTTTTTTTCTTTTTCTATCATTTTTCATATTACAATTTTTTTTTTTTATTATCTATCTTTGTCTCTTTCTTTGTTTTTCTTTTTGTTCTTATCAAAATCTTTTATAACTTTCATTCATTCAAGTCAGTTTTCATTCAAACTCAAAAATAATATAATAATTTCTAATATTATATTATATATTTACATATATATATATATATATTTTAACCTAGCTCAATATATATTTCACACATATATATATACATACAAACATACATATAAATCAATTGAATCATTATATCCTTAAGAAAATTAGGCATTGAAACATCTGTTTGGCTTTTGTTTTAACCGAAAAAGTCAAAATACATATTATAAGAATTGAATAAGAAAGAGATAAGTATTAGAAAGAGATAGAAATAACTTTTAACAAAATTATTATTACATAAGGTTGTTTATAATTTAATTTTAAGCTTTAAACATAAGGGACCAATTTTATGTTGTGCATGAAAATGAAGAAAACAATGGATGAGAAAATTTGAAGAACAACAACAATGGCAACAACAACAACACGAACAACACCAACAACAACCAACAACAACCAACAACAAAATAAAAAATAAAACAAAAGAAAATGAATGAAACATGCCGAGGAAATTGTTACAAACAAAATAACAAAACCATGACCAAAGTCACATCTTAATATATTAAGAGTTAGGACTATACATAAATATAGGTATATATATTTTTGATACCTAACTTAATGTTATCGTGATATTTTGATGCCTTTATTTAATATAATATTAAATTTAGCTTTTTAACAGGGAATTTTCATTTTTTTTTTTATTGTTTTTTTCTTATTTTTATTATAATTTTTTTTTTTAAACGGGATCCGAAAAATAAAAAAAAATAAATAACGGTATTTTTCTCACCAAAAAAAAATAAATTCGATTTGAAAAATATAAAAAAAAAAAAAAATTTACAACGGAAAAAAAAAATCCCAGGCTTTATTGATTTTTATTCTTACATTTTGTAGTTGTAATTTGTAAAGTATAACGTACATGTATGAAAGTGTGTGTATATATTTCAACGATTACATATATCTTTAAAAAACAAGTTTTTTTATTTTTATTTTTTATTATAAAATAAAACAACAACCGTTCATCAAAATTTTTCTTAAAGTAACGGTACAAAAACAAATGAAAGCAATAGAATGAGAGAAATTGAAGTTGATAGAAGAAGAATAAGTGAGAGAAATGGCAGGCAATAGCGAATTGTAAGAAGAAATAACAAGTAACAAAATAAACGGAAATAACCTCAAAAAGCAGTATAAAAATAAAAATGGATAGAGTGAGAAAAAAAAAAAGCATAATAAAAAAAAAAAAAATAAAAAAATAAAAAACAGTTATAAAGCGAATAAGGGAAGCAGAGCCTAATGATAAGAGTGAAGAATGAGAGAATGAAAATTGGTGGTAAATAACCTTTAAGAAATAAAATTCAAGCAATAAATGTTCAAGGATATATGAAATCATTATACTACTGCCATTTTTTGTTCCGGTTGTAAACAATTCCGTTATTTTTCATTTCTAACAATATAATATTGTGTTTTTTATTTGTTTTTTTTTTTATTTTCTTGTTTTTTTCGTAAAATTATGATTCTTGTGTTACAGTTATCCTTTCTTTATTTTGTTTTCGTTTTTTTTCATTACAATATATATATATATATATATAAATATATTTAGTTATTGTATAGTGTTATTACTATCATTGTGGGTAAAATGGTTAAATATTTCATTGCCATCAGAATTAGTTCTTCTTTTTATTTTTGGAAAACAAAAATTCAAAAGAAATCGAAAATCCTGTTAAATATAAAAGATCAAAAAAAAATGAACCGTAAGAAAAACTTAATAAAGAAATAAATATGACAATAACAAGCCTGGATCAAAATAAAAAATATACGAGTATAGGGTATTGAAAGCAACACACATTAGTTTTTTTTGAAAGAAATATTTCCGTTATTTTTGTATTTTCCTTATAACTGTTTATTTTTTTTTGTTTTTTTTTTATGTCTCAATTCATTTTAGCTGATATTTTTCATTTAATATTTTATTTTGTATTCTTTTATACCTTATTAATGTTGCCAATTCTTGTTGCTGTTGCTGGTTTATGATGACTGTGAGTTTTTGGTGTTATTTTTTTGAGGGTTTTAATATATTTTAGAAATAAAGCAATTTTTGAGTGAATTTATTTGATTGGCTTTATAAAAAATTAAAAATAAAATTCAAAAATACAAGTCAGTTTTTTGTATCGTCAAAATTCATTTTTTATATTTTCTTAAACATCAGAGTCATCAAAATTAACAGGAAAAAAACAAAAAAGCTGACAGTAACAAATTTTTCAATGTTAAAATTCATAAAAAAGAAATTTCCATTTTTTTTCATTTTTAAATCATTTTGAAAATGTCAAAGCATATATTTTTAATTTAGAATTGAATTAAATCTTTTAAATGAATTTTTTTCTAGAAGCACTTGCGGGAGTAGGGTTAAAATTTGTAATATAAAATAAATATTGCATACTTTTAGGATACCATTAGGTTAATTTTTTATTTTGTTTTATCAACAAATTGTATTTGGAATTAATGGAATTTTAAACTTTTAATAAATTAAAGTATAAGCATAATTTAAAAATGCTTTTGTAGTATTACCCAGTTTTCCAATATATTTGATGAATGTTGGATTTTTCTAATGCTTAAGTGAAAGAAAGAAGTGCTTTAATTAGTAACGTGATTCTTTTGCGATCCTGATATTTGTAACTTCCTATAAGCGCTTGTAGTTTTCCTAATAGCGCTTGTAGTTTAGTTTCTATTGAATAAAAATTATTTGTATTCAATTAAAAGATGTTGTAAAGAACAGATTACTTGACTTGACTATGACTATATAGTCAAAGGGTATAATAAATTTGCCATTACGTTTGTGATGCAGAAAAGGAGGGGGGTAGATATAGATTCAAGTGTATGGGTCGGATCAGAATCGAAAAATAAATCGATTTAGCTATGTATGTTCGTCCGTCAGCACGATAACTCAAAAACTAAAGGAGCTAGGATCTTGAAATTTTCGCAAATTTGTTTTTCTGTAAAAGCCATCATCGCTATTTAAATCCAGACGTTTTGGTTCATGGGTTCGGGTAGCTGCTATATAACTTCTTTCTTTATATGAGTATTTATCTGTACCTATTACAGCTGCGTGTTTGAAATTTTGCCAAAAATAGTTTAGTGTAATGGCCAAAGTTACAGCAAAATTTGGTTGGTCTACTGCAGAGGGTTCGAGTAGCAGGCATACAACTCCTTCTTTCATATGAGTATTCCACTACACTTAATAAAGCTGTATGTTTAAAATTTTGCCAAAAGTAATTAACCGGATGTTATAATGTATATATTACGGTCATACGAGTATCCCAGAGTTAACACAGTTTACTCTACTACACTCTTCCTCGTTTATTTCAATAAATACTTTTTTTTTGTTATTCAGAAAATGTGCGAGGTTATAAATGATTTGTATGTTAAATGAATACATGATAGTTATACTGTAGTTAAAAATATCGAAATATAACCAAAATAACTAAACGTTTTTAAAATATTATACTTCAATACAGAGGAAAAACCGGTGAGGCGATAAAACTCCCGCAGTCAAAATTATCTGGAGAGCATATTACTCGAAAAAAAATCTAAAAGTCGCTGGGTAATTATCAGGAATAGTTGGCTACTCACGATTCAGTGAGTTAAAAGTCCACCAAATGAGATTTTCAAGCATGTGATTAAGATTTGAACTGCATTTTAAAAAGACATGAAGTTGAAATTGTTTCCTTTCCAAGGTCGAATTTATTTTTATTTTGAAAAAATTTTTGATAATTATTTTTGGAGTCTTAAGTCTTTCGGAGATATTTGATTCTGGGACTTTTTTCAACCCGCCGACGACACCTATCAAGTTTATGTATGTAACTGGTAAATTTGACTGTTATTTATTATGCAATATTATTTATCTATATAATGTTAAAATTAATTAGGTTCGTTTTTCTCGGTACTTATACGGTTTACCATAAAATACTTATACTTGTTAGGATCACTTTAATTTAAATTCTTAATCTTCTTATATGGATATACCATGTAACACACTTTTGTTATATGTTTGTTTGTTAGTCTTACAAAACAAATTTGGTATAAAACTTGTAACGGACTTATGGAAGAACTTTTAACGGACTTTTTAAATTTAATCTTTAAAATATATTTAATTCCATCTTAGCCGTGATTTTTCATTTTTTACATTATTCCGATATTACATAAGAAATTAATTATACCAAAAGAAATTCTATAATATTTTTTATCCTGCCATTTTTTATACCCGTATGACTAAATAGTCAAAGGGTATAATAAATTTGCCATTACGTTTGTGACGCAGAGAAGGAGGGGGGGGTAGATATAGACTCAAGTGTATGGAACGGATCAGAATCGAAAAATAAAACGATTTACCTATGTATGTTCGTCCGTCCGTAATCACGATAACTCAAAAACTAAAGGAGTTAGGATATTGAAATTTTCGCAAATTCGTTTTTTTGCCATAGTCGTCATCGCTATTTAAATCCAACCATTTTGGTCCATGGGCTCGGGTAGCTGCCATACAACTTCTTTTTTTATATGAGTATTACTCTGTACCTATAACAGCTGCGTGTCTGAAATTTTGCCAAAAGTAGTTTAGTTTCATGGCCAAAGTTTCTGCAAAATTTGGTTGGTCTACTGCAGTGGGTTCGAGTAGCTGCCATACAACTTCTTATTTAATATGAGCATTACTCTACACTTATTGAAATTGGGTGCCTGAAATTTTGCCAAAAATAGTTTAGTGTAATGGCCAAAGTTACTGCAAAATTTGGTTGGTCTGCTGCAGAGGTATCGAGTAGCTTCCTTTACAACTCCTTCTTTTATATGAGCATTATACTACACCTAATAAAGCTGGTATGTTTGAAATTTTGCCAAAAGTAATTAATGTTTGTAATAATAATGATATAATGTTTATATAACGGTCATACGGGTATCCCAGAGTTGACACAGTCTACTCTACTACACTCTTCCTCGTTTTTTCTTAATTCATTTCATTTTTATTCCTAATTTGAAAAAAAAAAAAAAATGGAAGGGGTAAACATTTTTTTTTTTAAATATTCTTAAATGTTAATTCGTACATTCATCAACCAAATAAATTAATTTTTCCTTTCTTTTTTTGTTCTTATTATTATTGCTTATCTCTTACTTTGCCTTTTTTTTTTCCTCTTTATATTGCGTATGACTTTGGTTTTTATTTTACCGTTTTTTTTATTGTGCTGACTCTGTGGCTAGGACAGGTCAAATCCAGACTATTTGCCGCCTTTTATTAAATATTTTTTTTCTAAAATCGGTTGAAAAATCTTTTCAAATTTCTTCCAAATTTAATAATGTTTTTGATTTTTTCAAAAATCCCAACGGTTGTCATAAAAATTGGTGTAAAAAATCTGTAAAAAAAAAAAAGAGGAAAAAATTCAAATTAAATTAATTTTTTTAACTTTTTTATTTTTTTTGTGTGTGATTTTGTGTGTAAAAGAATTAATTAAAAAAAAATTTTGTTTTTATTTTTTGAAATTTGCGTATTGTGGTAACAATTGGAATTATTTGAAATTAGCAAATGGTAAGATAAGAAAGAGATAGAAGATACAAAATAACAAAAGGAAAAAAAATATACAAAATCAACAAATGGTTAAATTTAGGTGGTGAATTTAATCAGTGGGCAAAAAAAAAAAAACAACCCAAGACAGACAAATTTAATTACAATACATTACGGTAAAATTTGTTTGTTGTTTTGTGGTTTAACATTTGAATTTGTAAATGTAAAAAATGTAAATGTCAAATGTAGGGATTGTTTTTTTTTTCTCTCTTTCTCATGTCATTTTGTAATCTCATTTAGAATGTCAGTTACATGTGGTGATTTTCTTTTATTTTTAATTTAGAAAGTCTTTGTTTTTTTATTATTATTATTTTTATTGTAATTTGTAATTGGTTTGTATTATTTAATTTTTATAAAATTGTAACTAAAATTAGGTCTGTGCTGGGGCAGATGAAATTGATTAGAGATGTTGTAAAAATTAATTAAATTACAAATGAGGTTTCTTTTCCTTTTATTTGTTTTTGTTTTTTTTATAAATTAAATAATTTAATTTTTTTATATTAAAGTATAAATTATATATTCACGAACACGTGTAGACTTTATTTACATGATTGTACAATGTGTAGAAGTTTTTCAACTTCTAATATTTGTTATTTTTTGACTGATAGGCTAGCATGTTTCCCTGTATTCTGTTGGCATTTATATGTTGGCACAAGAATGAAAGTGATATAATGAATTGTAAAATTTTTTGAATGTTCCTTCATTCTTTTATTAGTGTTGAACTAATCCTAAGTAATTTGTACAAAATTGTATAAGATGAAACATTAGAATGCCGTTTCACAAATGTATGTATATTGGATGGTGAGTTCTACTTATATAGGTTAATAATTTTGTAATTGAATTAAAAGATATTAAAATTACTTTGAATTTCAAATTGGATATTTTAATGTTTGTGAGTTATAAGTGTGAATTTAAATTTTTGAACTACGTTTTTATTCTATTAGTAATATGAGTATTTTAATTGTTATTGAAATTAATTACATTAACTATCTATCAATTATTGAACTATTCATTTATCAACACTTGGATTAATTGATTCAGGCAATTAACTTTAACCTTGGACTATTTTGCATTTAATGCGATTTGAATTGATCATTGAGTATTTTATCGAGGAAATATTGTACAAATATGATTTGATAAATCTAGTAAAAATTAAATATTGAATTAAAAAATCTCGAATTGGAATTATATTATCAAACCCCAAATCCAAAAATTTAAGGGATCACCATTTAAGATATTGCATTAAAAGCTAGTTAAAAGCTAATTTCCTTGGGAACTCATTTAGTGGGATATAAGTCCCAAAGGGGCTTTAAACTCATAGCAATGAGCCATAACTTGCTAGGGAACTTATGACGCTTAGAGTTTTGGCTAAGAAAGGTGGGTCATAACTCCCTTATTAGTAATATTAAAACAAATATTCAGGTTAATTTTATATCAATGACGAGCACGAATATATCAGCGTTTCTTGAACTATTACTTTACTTTTTCTAAAATTAAGAGAAAAACAATAATTTACAAATAGACTACATTTTTGAAATAAAGGGCAATCCTGATTTTGTACCAAAGTTTCGCATACATTAATTCATTAATACTCTGGCAAAAGGGTCAACTTGTTCTTAACCAACTTAAATATGATTTCTAATATAGAAGCTCGCTTAGCCAAATATATAAATAAAAATTGTTTTACATCTAATATTTTACTTATATATTTTCATATTATCATACTTAAATCATAAAAATCGGAAAGACTTTCAGAAATTATTTCAAAATAAATTTCAACTTTGATATATTAGTATATGTGTACTCTCAATCACATAATTTTAGTTGTATGATGTTATAACTCACTTAATGGGTCACAACTTTCAAGATTAACATATGAACCACTTTTCAAGGGACTTATGCCGCCCTTCAATATTTTAAAGTGATTCATATGTTAGTCTCTTAAAGACCCTAAAAGACTTATGATTCCGAAAGAAATAACCCCGGACAATTACATACTTATTCAATATTCACATTTAATTACAAAAATTCTACGAACTATAATTTTAATTTTCGTTTTGTAAGAAAGTTTAAACTTACAACTTCTATTCTACAAAAATATCAAATTGTTGATGCTTTAAATTAAATATCTAGAGATTTAAGCCAAAAAAATTCTAGTGGGTAACGTAATATAATTTAAAAATAATTTAAAAATGAAATAAAAAGCATACATATACACTTTTGCACAAAGAAAAGGCAAAATATATAATTATAAAGTTAAAATTAGCATTTTAATTAAATTTTCAACTTTTTATTAATTTGTTTTAAGGTAATTAAGAAATTTTTAATTATGTTCTTTGGTGATAATTTATGTTTTTATGCATTTTCTTTTATTTTTAATTTGATTTTATAATTTAATAAATTATTATAATTAATTTAAAAAATAAAACGGAAGATTTATTTGAAGTATATAAACAAATTCGAAATGTGAATTGAGGAATTTTTTAGTTCTTGCAAAGTTTAATGAATGCAAAAAAGGACATAATGCAAATGTATATACAACTTTGATACTGCAAAATGGATTAAAAAAACTTTTAAAGGTTTTATATATTGTCTTGCAGTTTGGAATTCCTATAAAATACAGCGCTACCTCCAAAATCCATTGCACAATTAATTTTGTATATTATTTTGTATATTAATTTGATCAAATTTCGATTTTATTTTGAAATTTTATTCGAAATTAATTATTTGCATATGAAATTAACAAAATTTTAATAACTTTTCTATAACAGTTTTAGAAAAATTAATTTGAATTATTCTTCATAATTAATCTCCGTTTATTTTCAGAAATTTTCCAAACTAAATTTTCCAAAAAAAATATATTTATATATTTGAAGTTGACCTACTTTTGTTGTTATTGTTGTTATCATTGTTCTCATTTTTAGAAAAGGATGCATATATTAATTGATAAATGTAGATTAGTAAGTTTAAAGTCATTAAAGTCTAATAAGGATTAAAAAATTTGTTACGAGAATTAGCATAAAATTTAATAAAGTTTTAAATTCATGTGTTAAAATTAAACTGTTTTTATTGAATTAAGTCGTCTATAGAATGTCCAAGTATTTGATTTCAAGAACAGGATTATAATTAAACTACTTTTACACTGCTTTACTTATGTGCATATTACGTTATACACTCTTTATTATTTGCTCTTAATTACATTTGTAAAACATGAAAATAATACAAAAAATGAGCTAGAAGACTCACTATAGCAATTAAAGAGCTCAGATGTATAAGTTAGTTTAACAGCTAACAGAAATCCTGAAACCTCTTTAAACCCAAAACATATATTGCAATTTTATTAAATCATTTTTATAGCTATATTTTTAAATTGCTAAAACTTATTTTCGACTTATATTTTACACGGCAGTTCCCATTAACTCATTTTGGACTTGTCCCAAAAGCTCAAAAACCAATTTTTGGTTGTTTTTGGAATGGTTACCATGGTGATGGAAATAGTTCTTGTGTTATTTCGGATAATTTCGATTTAACTGTTTACAGGATCACGCTGATCAAATATTTGTTAAATCAATCAAAACCATGGATCGGCTTAATGCGATCGCATACCGTACAGCTAAGATCAATATTATTACACATTACCATAAACTTAGAAATTTTAATACTTATTAGTTTTTAAGTTTAAAATAACGCGTTTACTTTTACAAACCTAACACTTAGCAGTCAATTGGTTAACAAACTCTTTCCGTTACACATTGCAACTTTTAAACTGTTCTTCCTAACTCTATATATACTGCCGTCCTAAGAAAGAAAGTCGTTTCTACATTTTCTAGGTTTTAGGTAATTTAACTTTTAGTGTTTTATATTCGCGCATAGCTATGTTGAATTATTTTTGAATTTTTGAAAAACAAATATTGATCTTACTAGAGATAAGATAATATTAGGCGTTCATAGTTAAATTGGCCTTCGGACTTTTTTGCTAAGCAGTACTAGATTTATTAAGTTATTAAAGCTTAGATATAGATGCGACTAAGAGGTAAATGCGACATATTAGTTATTAGTTTAAAATGAATTTGCAACGAGATATGTGACATTTTTTCTTAGTACAAAGTTGTGAGACATTTATCTGATGTCAAATATTCTATCATCCCGAAAATTCGCTTTTGGCGCTTACGACTTTTTTCCTTAAAACTGCAGTATAACTGTCCTCTACAACATTTATTTAGAATATTTCAGGTGAACTTTTGCTACATTATGAATTATTGTACTGATTTCAATTACAATTTATACGTATATATATGTATATTGTTTATGTATGTACATATACAGTTATATACAAGTATAAGTATCTATAAAGTCCTGTTATATTTAGATGGCTTAATTTTGTTTCTTCTTACAGAATTTATTAAACAGCACGTGTAAGAAAATTCTTAATTCCACTTAATCTATAAATAAGAATTAAGATGTGTATTAAACATTTGTATATTTATAAATATATAAATGTATATATATATATATATATATATATATAATAAAAATGTGTATATAATGAATACAAAATTATTTAGTATTATTGTGAATAAATAATTTAGGAGGAAAATAAAAGGACAAAAAAAAAGTAAAATTAGAATTTTCCAAAGACAAGAGACAAAAACAGGCATAAAAGAACTTTTCTTTTTTCCTTTATTAATTGTGTTGATGTTGTCTTAGTTTTCTTTTGTTGTCGTTGTTTCTATTGTTGTTGTTGTTGTATCATTACTAAATAAGAAATAATTTTTTTTTTTAAGCTAAAATAACTTAAGCTTTAATTTAATATTAATTTTTTTTTTTTGTTTTTCTACTAAATTATATTTTATTCTCATTATTCATTTCAGTGTGTTTTTTTGTTTTTTAGTTAATCCACCTTGGAAAATTTTCATCTTAAGATACAAAAAGGATTTATTATAGGACATTTTAACATTAGATTAGTTTTATTAAAAAGCAAAGAGATTAATTTCATTTTCCTTTTTTTGAAATGTACACATTTTTTTTATTTCGGGACTTTATTTCCTTCTGTCACAATTACAAAAAAAAAAAAAATTAAATTATAAATTAAGGAAATTATTAATACGTAAGGGTTCGGAAATATGAGGTTTATAAATTTATAATTTTTAGAAATTTTTAAAAGAAAATTTGAAAATTTTGAAGAGGTACAAAATGCCATTTGTCAGTGAAGCCTAATTTTGGTAACCCTGTAGAAAAAGAAGTACGGATGTGTTCAGAGAATGTTAGGAAAAAATGTATTAAAAGAGTAAGGTGTAAGTAATAAACATCAATGCGAGTTAAGGTTGTAATATAAATACTAAAACAAATGAATAGACTTGGCGGGTATCCTGCGCTGACAGGAAAGGTACGAAAAATTCAAAGAGAAGGTAGAAAAAATAGGAAAAAATTTAAGTTTTAACGTTTATTTGATAATGGGATTTTAACGCCTTAACATTCTAATACTAAAATATGCAATACAGGTAAGATTGAGGATATTTTATACTACTTAACTATAGAGATTTGTAGGGACGAAAAGAAACCTTTAGTTGAAAAATTTTGCTATGTCGAACCGTCAAATTGGGGCTGTGGTGCAAGTGTTTAAACTTTTTTTTCTAAAATGAAAACGGTTTGACTGATTGTCTTAAAATTTTCTACACGCGATGGAAACTCAGTTCACACTATACAGATTTGGAATTTGCGGCGCAATGGTTGGTCAAATAAATTTTCGGAAGCTAATTACGTTCAATTTTGTATAATACTTTTTTGAATTACGAAAAGTTTAAAAAAATTTTTTGTCAAGTTCTGTTAACCTATTGCCGCTCAAGAACTTTTTAAAATATTTTGTTCTAAAACAGTTTCTTGGTTAACTGATTAAAACAGATTGATTAACTTTAAATTTCATAAACGTCGTGCTCCTTCAAAGTGGCAGTTGTAACATTTACAACATGTGTAATTTATGTGTTAACTTTTTTCAATAACTTAAATTAAACAAGCATTTAGAGGTACAACAACGCGCACCGGGTATTGGCTATTCTATTATAAAAGCTAAAAAATTATCTCTTCAATCATATAGCTTAAATGATTAGCTTTCCATGATCATTGTTAGAAAATGTTATATTTAGTTATTCTAGTTTCTTTATTTTATTGGGATAATATTAACACTTTGAGATTTTAAAAGTCACTGTGGAAAAATTTTATAATTTAAAATATAAATCGAAAAAATGTAATCGTCAAAAGTAGTCTTCGAGTTACAGACAATTTCTACTTAATAAATTTAATCTAGTATATTCTATAGTAGTTGTGGAAGATTTCAATTGTCCGAAATTCAATTTAGGAAATTCTTTTGAAAGTTCAAATTCTACAAGATTTACGCTGCATTATTTTTATATTAATATTCGAGGAAATTACTATCATAAAGAACATTGTATTACCTAATACATATACTACCACAAAGCAATATACTTACAAAACTTTTATATTATAAATAGAAAACTAATTTTCCTTTTGTCTTTTTCATTTTCATATTTTTCCTTTTTTTTAATTTTAACCAAATATAAACCTATACATGAATATTAATTAGTTAAAAACTTTATACATGCACCACACTCTCTATATTTATTTATATACAAACTTTCAATTATATATACGTTAAATATACATACATATACATATTCATTTCATTTAAGATAAATAAATATGAAATTACATTCTTTATATTTTACATATATACATCTAAATATGTATAGAAAAATAACATAAAAGCTTTTAATCACTTAAAGGACACATAACTAACATTTTTTTTATTTATTTTATTTTTTCATATTTTTTTATTGTCTGGTGATTGTCTAAATTAGTATAAAGATGTTATTAGTATAAAATCGTAAAACAAAGCATTATTATATTATATACTGTAAAGTAAATTTGACGACTATTGCATAAAAACGAATTTCTGAAACTTTTAGAATCTAAGCACCTTTACTTTTTGAGTTATAGTGCGGATGGACAGACACACATAGCTAGATCGATTTACTTTTCGATTTAGATCCGATCCATGTCTTTGAGACTATATCTACACCCCTCCTTCTCTGCATCACAAGCGTAATGGAAAATTTAGTATACCCTTTTGACATATAGTCATACAGATATAATAAATCATATTTTTTTAATTCCAAACCATTTTCAGTTGCCTTGTAATTTTATCTACTCACCTTACCGAGATTAGTATTATATTATCAACCAGGTTCATTTTTAATATAATATTTTTCATTTAATTCAAAACTAAGTCCAGACTATGATTTTGTATAGCAGATGTAGCGGAGATTTGACCAAATATAGAAAAATTAATGCATTACTGCATTTAATGCAAGACTTATTAACATTTCAAAATCATCGCGACTGCTTGGCACAGCGGTTAGAGTGCAAACTCTTTATTGGAGAGGGCGACTCGACCCAGCTACCATTCTCCATTTAACTAAAGATATAATAAATAATTAATAACTGTATATCTTTGATAAAAATTAAATTAATATAACAATATAAACAAATAATTTAATTGAATAATATAACTCACAGATACAAGAATAGAAATGGCTAATAATTTAAATATAAAATTATTACAACATATAGCAAATGGAATTGTATCTATTGAAAATCTATTACATTTCGACATGTTATAAGCCCTACTATCTGATGTTTAAATAGTATATGGAATTAATTAAGATCAATTCTAATAAAGGGAATGTAATATGTCCGCGTTGTTCAAAGGATAAGCTTATTAGCTTAAATGTTGAACAGGACAGCCCTAAATAACTAAAATTACAGTGATCACTAAATTCACAGTATTCTTGAACAACTACACGTACTGCTAACAAATTCGAGTCTGTCATTATTTAAAAACTAGTTAAATTTGAATTTAAATTTATTCAAGCAGTTTTGATAAAACCTTCAACGATTTTTCGACTGGTACAGAAGACCGTTCAACTGTGATCAAAATTGTGTATAAATACAATGTTAGATAAATTCATCAATTTTTTAGGGGTACTGTGTATAAAAATGATAAAACATTTTGTTACATAAATTACATCCTGTAAACACCCTGTATGTTACCAATCCAAAACAAAACATACATCACAAACATTCTTTTAACAATTCTTTTAATTGCAATTTCTTTATTTTTTAAATGAGTACTTGTTGTAAACCAAGATTAAAAAGAGGGGGGAGCGGGATACGAAGGATTAGAATAAATGAAATGAAGAAAATTGTGTGAAAAGAAAAAAGAAATAAAAAACTGTTATATTTATATCTTTTTTTTAATTCTAGGACATTGAAGTCCTTTAAATACTTATTTTTTTGTTATCATTATCATAATTATGATAATTTTGTTTTATTTCTAAGCAAAGGACTTCTTTTTTTCGTGTATGTATTAAGAATGTTTTCAAAAACAAAAACAAAAAGGACTAAAAGGAAGTGAAAATAGTTATTCTTTAAAACATTATAACTATACATTTTGTAAAATTTATGAAAAGAAAACACATAAAAAAAAGGACATACAATTCTTATATAGAGTGAAAATTAACTCACTTTTAAAAATAAAAACAAAAACAAAAAAAAATTAAGGACATTGTGCCCATAAATTTCATTCTTAAGAAAAAAAAAAACAAAAACATAATCATGTGTTTATAAATGTTTATCTCCTTCACTAAATACACTTTTTTATTTGTCCCTTTCTAATATTCTTTATTTTGTTTTTTTTTTTTTTTATATCCGGATGACTGTATATCAAAAGGGTATAATGAATTTGGGATTACGTTTATGATGTAGAAACGGAGGGGGTGGTAGACATAGACTTAAAAGCATGGATCGAATCAAAATCGAAAAGTAAATCGGTTTAGCTATGTATGTCCATCCGCTCGCACGATAACAAAAATAATATAGGAGTGGATTCTCAAATTTTCACAAATTCGTTTTTTATGCAATAGCCGTCATCACTTTTGAAATCCATCCAGTTTGTTCCACGGGTTCGAGCAGCTGCCATACAGATACAACTTCTTTATTTATATGAGCATTACTCTAAACATCTAATAAAGTTGGATGTTTGAAATTCCTTCGGTTAATGCCCAATGTCTGAAGAAAATGTATTCGGTGTAGGGGAAGAAGTTCGAGGAGCTGCCTTTCAACTTCAATTTTCCTCTGAACATCACTCTAAGTTGTGTATTTGATATTTTGCCAAAAGTAATTAGCTTTATATCATCTAATATCTTTATTCCGGTTATTCGGTTATCCTAGAGTTGACACAGTCTACCCTATTACACTGTTCCTCGTTTTTAATATATATATACATATGTACTACGCTTAAAGGAATTTCTTTGGTTTATTTATGATTATTATGTGGATAGTGTGGAATAAATAAATAAAAGAAAACTATTTTGGGGAAAAAGATAAAGTGAAGAATACAAATTTTTATTTTTAAGGCATTTTCCTGTTTTTTTTTTTCGTTTTTATTTGGGTCCTTAAACTTAATAAAAAAAGCTTTTAAATGGCGAGAGTCCATTTAAATGTACGTACACACACAACAAAAAAAAGGATAGTTAAAGCAATTTAAAACTTTTTTATGAAGTTAATTTTCGATGATTTTTTAGGGATTGGAGTTTTACAGGAATATGGAGTATATCAATTTTTAATTAGGTGTTTAAAAGAATACGTTTTTTCTTGTTATAGTTTCTGTAGTTTTCGAAGAATTTCCTAATCTTGGAATCGGATACATGTATCCTAAATATGTTTTCAATTTAAACATATCAATTAGATGGTAAATTTGTTTTAATGATGGGGTTAATTTTGGAGAAAAAAGGTTTTTTAATAGTACCATAAGTTTTGGATATTTCCTGTACTTTACAAAGAATTTGGTAAAATTATTTTAATATTTTTAGTTATTTGAAATTTGGCTGTGAACATAGGATTTATAAATAGGGTTTCTGTATGGTACTGAAATTGTTTGTAAGTTTTTTAGGGTTATTTTCAGAAGCATGTGGGTCTTTTGACTGTATTTCATGTGCCTGTATTTTACAAGAGCTATTGCCTTTCAACCAGGCCGAGTTAAAATGAAATGTGTAAAAAATTATAAAAAGTAAGACAGTCTCAAAGTACTTTATGAGAACGTGTCATATGCCTGAATTTCATTAGTTACATTTTTACTTGCACGTATTTGTTTATGATTTCCTTGTACTCCATTTGACTGTATTTTACAAAAGCAAGAGCCAGGCCAAGCTAAAATAAAGTATAAAGCATATTATAAAACAGTAAGACAGTCTTAAATCACTTTATTGAATCAAATGTGAGCTTGTCATACGCCTGATTTCATTTGCTCGAAGTATCATTTCATTTGCCTCATAATCATGTTTAAATTACATCTTCTCCTCTATGACTCTTTATAATAGGTTGAATGCAAAAAGCTAAGCATGAACTTGTTTCTCACTTTTTGAAAGATAAACCAAGAATGCTTAAGGTAGTACATTCTTTGAAAATGAGGGATTTGAGTTGAAGCTCAGTGTTATGCATTCGACCCATTAACTCCCAGTATAAAAGTTACGATTTTAAACAAATATGTATGTATAAGAATTGGGGATTTTAGTGAACCAACACTAATTTCTCTTGAAATCGTTGGCTTGAACAACTCTTTATGGAGCTTGAAGAAACTAAACACAAATTCTTTTAGGAGTGCAATAAAAAATGAATAAAAATAATACATGTGAAATTAAAATTAAATACACAAGCCAATTATTTTTTTACAACAGGGGTTTATTTATTAATTCGTATGAATTATAATTAACTTTCTTTTGAGGCTCCTTTTCATCACTTCTTATCATTTTCATAATTTCGTTGAATTATTCTAAATATATTTTTATCATTCCATCGTACAGTTAAGCTCTACATAAATTCGGAGAAGTCTTAAAAAGTTATCTGTATATTTTCTTTACAAGAATTTGTTTTAAAACTTCTTTCGTTTTTCTTATGAAAAAGCAAGAGATTTATTAATATTTTTTCCAGGAATTTCCGGTCAGTCTTCTTCTTAAACACGATTACTTTCTATTTATAATAATTTATGAATAAATTTAATACCAAAATTCAAAGCTCTGTTTTTTACAGGAATATTCATTAACCATTTTTATAATTAATTTTATAGAATATTTTATATTTAATGGGTTGTAATTGTACGTTAAGATTTGGAGTTTGGGGCTAGGGTTTATTTCGCATGAATAAGGTTTGAGTGATACAGACTTGAGCAAAATTTTTAGAACTGAATGAACGGATTGCAATAAATGGACTCAAGGTTCATTAAAATAGTTAATATTCTGACAACTTTTAATACCCTATTGACAAACTTTTTTCAAAGGAAAGCTTAAAATTATGATGCACATTAGAACTACATAATAACTGTTTGGTTTTGACCATGCCAATGAAATATAATGCCTGAAGTATTTAATTCCACTCATAAATCGCTATTTCTGGTGATCAGGAATGGAACAAGATGTAAAGGTATTGGTAAAGTCTAGCGATTTCTAGCTAAACAACAGCTTCAAGGAGTAAACGTAGAGTTAATTTTCTATGCATAGCAACCCAATGTTGATAAAACAAACAGCCACCAAAGGAAATAGTTTAAGTACGATTTTTTATAGTTTTTCAAGATGGTATCTGACATTGGTTATTTAATTCACTTCTTTCACTTCACTTCACTTACTTAGTAGGGGACGAACACCTGTTCTTCTCCAAAGCTTACGAATGTGAAACAAGGCGTGCAACAGATGTTCATCCCAACTGTGTCGAATTGTTAAGATGGCGTAACACGACTTATGGGAATTCGTTTGTTATACCCATGTTAAGATTATTGAACCATATTCCGTTCAATGTGTTTCCTAAAGTTGGTAATTCGTATGTGTACAATTTAAATTAATTTCTTCTTAAATTTTGACCTTTTTCTAAATAATATCGCTCAAAATTTTCCATATCCCCCATAATCCAAAAATCTCAAATAACCTGCCCATAATTTCAAAATTCTTCCATATCTAAATCAAACTGTACATTTGTATCACAGGTCCCTTCCTAAAGTTTGGTTCGAAAAGGTTATGGCTTTGGTGTGTTAACGTCCCACACTACCCAAAGAAACACCACACAATTTTCGAATGGGTGGCTTTCGAAGTGTTCCATTTTGTCGTTCAAAAAAAACTTCTTGAATTTGTGTGAGACATTGGTCCATTAAATTTTAACTCACTTACTGAATATCATATAATTCACTTATAGAATAAAATTTTAGCTCCCATGCAACTTCTTACCTCGCCCGACATTGATCAACTTCAATTACCGGAAAAGAATTGATTTATTTAAAGCTGTACAACCTTTAACAAATTTCTAACTATAAAAGAAATTGGCCTTAAAGTCTCTAAGCTTATTGCATATTTTTAGGGGTTCATAACCAAATAATCTTTATATTCAACATTAAACGAATTTAATATTAACCTAAATTATACCATTTATATAATGTTTAAAACCTACTATAAACTATGTAAGTATTAAAGTTAAAATTTTTTTTACTTTATATGTTTTTTTTATATTTTTAAATCACCTAATAAATAGAATGGTAAAAAAAATGTTGGCACTATAGTTTCTTAGAATAAATTTAAAGTTATTATAATCTGTATCTATAGCATATTTTAGAATGAAAGAATATAAAGAGGAAAAACTTTTAACTGTCCAGATTTATTTTAAATTATATTGTATTTTTCCTACTGTCTAAGCCAAAATACTAAGATACGAGTTCATAAATTAAAGATACATCAACAACCAAAATGCTTATATATGTCACCCTATTATAAAGAAAAACTCAGATCTTTTAAATTCTGAATCTTAAAATATATAACTTTAAATAAATGGGTTCGAGTTAGTATTTATTACTGTAACTAAGTTATAATAAAAAAAAAAAGTAGAATTTATTTCTTTTTTTTGAATATCCTTAAAAAAAAGCTTTTTTTATTTTTAAAAACGGTAAAAATGATATCTATAGTTTTTTTTTAAAAAATTTTAAATGTACGTATTACATATAAAGTATTCACCTATTTGGGCGCTGTGGAATAAACTCCTGTCAAATAAATCCTCATCAGGGTGTTATTTCACATTGCGTAATTGAAATAAGATTGCATAATGTTATTCTACTTTGAATGTATTTAACATCTTCTCTTTCAATTTAACTTTCAACTTTTTCAGAATTAAAGCCTTTGAATGTTGTTGCATTAGCATTAGCACATCATGACATCAGAAACCTTTCGTCGAAAATTTGAAATACACAAATCAATTAGTTTTAGTCTTTGTTCATATGGTGGGAAGATTATGGGATTCGACCATGGGAAATGGGGTAAGGCAAATCTAAGAAAATATTTTTATACTGCCTCAATTCTATCAATGAGTATCATATAAAACGGAGACCAAACTTGACTAGCATACTCCAGGTTCGGTCTTACTAGACAAGTGTACAATGATTTAAGAACATCAGGATCTAAAAATTCATTTGCATAACATTTAACAAATCCCAACAATGAATTAGCTTTATTTATAATATTGTTATAATGAGTTAAAAGGTAAGTTGGTAATCAAAATTCACTCCTAATACCATCTAAGTTATAATTGAAACAAGTAGGACTAGATCGGCGTGTATAAGATGTCAATGCGCAATTATTTACATTAAGTAGTAAACAGTTATTAACGCACCAATTGTTAAAGTTTTGAAGATCATTCTGGATTAGTATGGCGTCACTGTAAGATGTAATCTTTTTAAAAAGTTTCATATCATCAGCGTCAACTTGGAGCTCGCAATTAGATAGGATAGAAGAAACATTATTTACAGATAAGATCAAATTGAGGTATTATATAAGAGTATTAATACCCCGGGGCTTCATTCCTCAAGTGGTCAAAGATCTAATGGAAAGAGTAAAAATATCTTGGGTATCTTTTAAAGAAGTCAACCCTAAAATTGAAATGGGTTTGTGTGAAACACTTCTGTAGCCATATTTCGAATGGTCTTATTTCATCTGGCCCCTATTTATATCTATATGATCTATCTCTGTATATAGTAACTGTTTAAAGTTTTTTTTTTTTATTTTACTAAAGGTCTTTTCTGGTTAAGTTACCTCAATTTATAATAATTTAGAAAAACGCAAGAATCATAAAAACTGGTACATAAGGGCTTTTCAGTTTGTTTGTTTTTTTCTTATTTTTTATGCTATTTGCTGTTAAGTAAAATTTAAAAAATTTTTTTTAAAAATAGTTTATTTTTTTTTTTTCATTCCCTGGCTCTCACAAATTTTTATTGTTCGTTTTGGGTTTTTGTTTTTTTTTAAAGATTTTTCCTTTCATGTAAGGCAAAATCTTAAGTAAAAAGTTAAGTTAATAAAAGCTTTTTATTTTTTTGAATTTTATTTGTAAGAAGGATTTCTATTAGAATGAGGCTGTGTTTGTTTGTATTTAAAAGAAAAGAAAAGTATACCCTGCAGGATAATTTTTATCCTTCAAAAAATTTAAGTAAAAACCTTACAACAAAATATTAAAAAAAAAAAAAAACGCCTTAACTTTTTAGTATTATGACTGGAATCTTTATACAAGAGCATCAGTATAGTTTTTTTGGTATAATTATTATGTACATATAAGAATTATATTTGAAAAGGCTCTAAAAGGTCCTTTAAGGATTTTTTTTTTTTATTTTTGATGTTTTTTTTTATTAAGGATCATCTCTATTAAACTTTTGTAGAATATTTAGATTTAAGGGGAACACTTAGATTTAAGGGGATTGTTAGAATAAAAAAACAAAAAGATTAAAGGAAATTTTATATATGTGTGTATATATATAGAAAAGATTTAGTGTGTATGGTGTAAGGTTTTTTAGGTTTAGAATCTAAGAATTTCAGAGTTTTATTTAAATTTTTTTAATTTTGAATAATATATTATATATATATATATATATATATATATATATATATATATATATATATATATATATATATATATTGATCTGGTTTAAAAATTTTTAAATCTATTAGAAAAATAGTATTTAATATAAAAATAATATGTATAAGTAATTTATTTAAATATTTAGCAAGGGACAGATACTTTTTTAAAAAAATCATTTTAAATAGGTTGTTTTTTTTTTTGGGATTTTATAAGATATGTTTCTTTTATGGGCTGACCTAAATAAGAATGTACGGCGTATATTCAATGTCGGACAAAATGTGTTTCAAATTCAAATATGTACAATTTATGTAATTGGGGACCACCCATATGGGAAATTGTTATTTTTGCCTAAAACATTTGAAATTAATAACTGTTAGGTATAGTCTTTCGGTATAGACGCCAATGTATCGAATTCTGACGTTTAAACGTCACTCTTTGTACTTTCTTAAAAAGACACTAATACGACGTTGAAATACCCATTTGATTCGAATGATACTGTTATAAAATACAGTTAAGTTGTACATTTTTATAATTAAAATATACTGAAATCTAATTGCAATTAAAATTTGAAGATTTCTTGAAAATTATTTGAAGCAACTGAGAAATGTATG
Organism: Dolichopus griseipennis; assembly: GCA_963082915.1. NCBI lineage: Eukaryota > Metazoa > Arthropoda > Insecta > Diptera > Dolichopodidae > Dolichopus > Dolichopus griseipennis. Next base: position 77,962,190 of record OY720441.1, on the reverse strand, counting down.
GTTTAACTAAAATGTCAAATCTTAAAAATGGTGTTTTATTTAATATCTAACGCAATTCGGAACTGGAAAATTTCGTAACACTGGAAAAAAAACTTTTAGTTCCAGTTTTCTGAAATTTACGTTTTTTTTTTCAAATAAATAGAAATGAAAGCATTTCCTTGGTGATTCCTTGAATACATTTCCAAGCGTGATAATTCGTATTTAAATCAACAAATTTAAGAATTCATTCGAAAACTGTTCGTTTTCTGGTCTCGTGTATAGTAAAATATACTTTTAAAAATGGCTAATAAATCGTTGGAAAATTAGTTTTTAGCTTTTCTTCAGTATCAATACTATAAAAGAAAGATTCAAAAGTTCCTCGGTGAAAAAAATTGAATTTTCTATGTTCTAAATTAAATAAATTATTCCATTTAATCGAAATCGCATAAAGTCGAAAGTGTTTTCTTTCGTCTTAAGTGTGTATATTTGTATCTCTGTGCATGATAAGTTGCGTAATTTTCAGCCGAATGGTATGAAATTTGGTGTGAATGCCTTTTTAGTCATTACTAAGATTAAGTTCATAGAAGGGCTAAATCGGACCACGGGATCGTGAGGCTCCCATATAGAAACACCAGATTTATTGTGAAATCTCTGGTTTTAACCGTCGAAAAGAGTTTAAATTTGGTATATAGACCATATTGGTGAATACCAATGAAGACTAGCTTTCATAAAATGATTCTAGTATCACGGAGTACAATGATTCTAGGAGTTTTAGGAATGTCGAGTTCTAATAATTCACCAAAATATGTATCGATTTTTATGAAATTTGACTTCGCCGATTACCCAAATTGAAGCATGCGATTGGGCGTGGCTCTCATGTAAATTAGCAGTCTTTATCCATAAAATATAAACAGATTTTGTAGACTTTACAATACGAACCACATTAAGCTTATTGGTGTGGCCTATTGCTTAATCAGCTAACTAACCAATACCAGTTGTTTTAGTGAAAATACATGATTAACAAATTGAATTTGAGTAAAGATGAATTAATGAATACCGGGTGCAACTTTTAGTAAGTGGAAAGAAGAAAAAAATAATTCTAGAGATTAAAAAAAAACAATGCAGCTTACGATCCCGTTTTATTATAAGTTCTTTATTAAATTCTACACTTAACATACATGTTTTTTTATTTATGTACAGTATTCTACCACATTCAATATGATAAGTGAGTGAATCTGCTTTTCATTTTCAGCTGTGGCAGTTAAATTTAGATATGATCTGATGGGATTTGAACCCCGGGTTTTTGCAATTGAAAAGCCGTAACTTTAACCCCTGAGGTATCGTTCACATTAGTACTTATTATTTACAAGCTAAAAATTCTTTGATCTTTCTGCTACATTAGTTTTCAATAACTGTTCTGGCACACCCTGTATTCAAATTTATTTAGAATAAATTATACCTTAAAACTTTTTTTTTTAAATTTCTTTTTAATTCTTTAAGTTTATTTAAAACTCTTCTTCTATTGTTTTAAACAATTATTTCTAATATAAATTTAAACTTTATTTGATAGTAGATAACTATTAGCTTAGTTCGGTCTTTTATATATGTACTTATAAAACTATTCAATAAATAAAACTTAAAGTTTTAACTGCAATAGAACTGATAGATATTATGTAGCACCTTAGATGTAATATTATAATTTAATTCTTTTAAATTCTTTTCTTTATTTACTTTTAGTTATGGCATTTTTTGAAGTTCCTATTGAAATTGATATCATTTAATCTTTGACCTAGTATCAAATTTTTTTAAAAACTTTTCTAATTTTTTATTTAAAATATAAAAACTGAATAGTGTACAGACAAGATACTTCTTCTTTAAAAAAAAAACTATTAATAAATTGAAAAAAAAACTAAAATATCTTATTTCCGGTTATCTAAAGATATTAAAAAAAAAAAAACAAAAAAAAAAACAATAAGAACAAACAAAGGTTTAAATACTTAAGTTCTATTTTTCTTTATTTAAAGATTCGTATTTTTCGTATCCTTGAAAAAAATCCTTAGAGAATATTATATGTGACCCTTTTTATTGTTTTTGTTGTATTTGTTTTTATAAAAAGAAAATTGATAGTTTTAAATAACTGTATTATAGCTTTTCTTCTATATTCACTTGTTTTGTCCCCATTTTTTTTTTTTTTTTTAATTTTCTATTGAATTTTGGAAAATTTTTTAAATAAATTTAAAAAAATTGAATAGGAAAAGTTTGTAAAACTTTTTTGCACATCTGATTTTATTTCCTGAAAAACTTAAGTATTATAAAAACTATATATATTTGTATCTGCAGATACATTTTTAAAATTTAAACTTTTGATTCTATTCGTAAATTCAAAAAATATCAATATTAAATTTTTATGTAAAATATTCGAAAAAAAAAATTCCGAAAAAGGTAAATCTAAAGATACAAAATTGGAATAAATTGTAATTTATTATATGATTAGTTGCATAAATCGGATCGCTCTCTCCTGATCGCTTCTCAAGAAAGATTGAAAATTATTTAAAAAGTTCTTAAAAAAAAAAAATTTAAGTTTTTTTCTCACTCTAGGGTTTAAAGGAAGTTGAAAAAAATTTATTGAAAATTATGATTCATGGATAATAAGTTTAAATAAACGTGGTCCAAGTTATCAGGTTAATCTGTTATGGGATTCAATTTTTAAGTTTAGGGTATTTAAGGTATTAGAAATATTATAAATTGTTTTTTATAAAATTATAGTTATAGTGTTTAAGTTTGTAAGAAAGATTAAAAGGTAAATTAAAGGTGTAAAGTTTAATATGTATACATTTCTGGGGAAAAATTACTTTATGATGAAATTAGTTAAAAGATTTATATTAAATTAGTAAATCAATAGTTGTCTGTGTCATCATTGATTTAATTAATAATTGATTTAGATTAAGTAGATTAGTTGATTAGATTTTTTAAGAATTGTGAGCGATTGATTAGAAAATTTGAGGAAGTGATTATTTGTGGAATTGCAGGTTTTCGTGGAATTTCGAAATCAACTGTTCAAATGTGTGCTTATGCAATAATATTCTCGATGTAATTTATTCATTACTTAATTTCAACAGTTCATTATTTATTTCCATATGTAGAAAACCTTCGACTTATTCCAAAAAAATGTTTATTAGAAGAGTCTTTACCTTTTGCACATAAATGTTTGGTTTTTAAAACTAATCCAAACGAACTATCAAACTTAAGTTTTGGAAACGGGAGAAAGCCGAAAGTAATATGAATATTTATCAAGAGTGGCCTCGGAAGATGAAAAGTTATCGAGTGTTCCATCGGAAGATGAAGAGTAATCGAATGCGTCATCGGAATTTTATAGGAGTAATTTCCATTTTTAAATCAGAAAGTGGTTTTTGCAACCAAAGGCTTTGGAAAGAATTAAATAATGTATTATATTATTTTGCAGATTATGTCAGAGCTGTTATTTTGCTCAACATATAAGCAAATCATCTTGACTTTATTGTTAGTAAGCCATATATACGAAATGTATACAGCAAATATACGAAATCATGACAGGATTCGCCGCATATGAATAACGGAACTTCCTGCAATTAAGCCGAATGCGTTAACTTGTATAAATATATAGAAAATAATTTATAATGAGACTGACTATACAAAAGCGGCAACGTTGGAGGTTAAGAAAATGTTCATCGGCGGTTAGAGGAAGGTTTTTAAGCAATACGTGGAGGATAACGTAGCTTGACAATATTTAGGTTCCCTTGTTTATATATTCTATTGAAATAAAAAATTGGTCATTCTTCAAGAATGTGTTTAAAGTTGTAGGTCAAGTAGAAGAAGTAGAGTTCTTTGTTCCCACAACTATGTCACAATTATTTATAGATAAATAAAATAATTAGAAAAAACAATTAAATTAAAATTTTTAATACAAAGGCTATAGGCATTCTATATTAAAAATTCTTTTGTTCAAACAGTTGTGGTTGATAAATTTTAATTTAACAAATTGTTTTTTTTATAGCAAAGCAAATAATAAGACAAAAGAAACTCTCATTAAAATTCATTATAATCCTGAGTTATAATCATAAATTCTCGTAAATTCATATATACTTGTATATAAATATATATATATTTATATATATATTTGTTCACTGTCTAGCAAACACTCAAGTTATTTCTTTTCATTTTTCTAGATTAAATAAAGGATTTGATCACACTCATAATTAAATATTTCTATACTTTTGTCTGGATTTTATTTTATTTGGAAAAATAAAAAAAATATATTTAACTTTTATAATTATAATTAAAAGCAAAAACATCCATTCTTTGATAGAAATCTGATTGACAGATTAAAAGCAAAAAATATCTTTTTGACATTTTATATATATATTTTTCTTTTCAGTTTTTTTGTTATCACATAAAAGAATTGAAGTTTTAATTTTATTTTTACTCCTATATAATTAAAATAAAGATTTTTCTTTGTTTCTTCTTTGACCTTAGCAGATTCTCAAAACTCTAAATGACTTTTATAATTATTTTTAACTGTAAAATTTGACTTTAGCCTGGACAATAATACCAACTTAATATTTTTTAGCGTTGTATTAAATTAATTAAATTTAAGGCAAAGTGATTTTTTCAATCAATCAAAAAATGCTTAAAAACATTTAACTTTAAACTATTCAATATTTTAATTGGTAAGTCCCAAGACCACGTCCGAGATTCTAAAAGATTTTCCGAAATTACAATCCGAATGTAAAATTTTAATTGGTTCACCGTTCTGGGTATTAAAGTCGAAAAACAAATAAACGTCACTTGAGTTGCTAACGAAACTTTTCGAATTTAAAACCAATTTTTAAAAAAATGTACGAATGTAGTATTATGAATTACGCGATATTCGGATTATGTAATATCGAATTTCGTTTTATGGAATACTAGTCTATCGAATATGAAATTCGTTAAAGTAGAAACACTTTAACCAACCTGTACTTTATGTTTACTATTTTTTTAACCAAATTGGTATTACTATTACATAATATCCATACTGCTAGGTTTTTTTACAAAAATAATCCAAATTGATATTGTCTAATAAATTTTACTATTATAAAAAAATTGTTTAAATATTAAACTTTAAACTAACATAATTCCATTAATTAATTCATTTATATTTTGAAGTTATAAAACAAACTTTTTTTGAGCCATCCAAAACTTTTATTTGATCAAAATAAGATTTAAAAAAAGTCTTGAGACTTATTTGATATTTATTGTTGAAGAAAATGGTTAAACTGCAAAAATAGAAAAACCTCATAAACCAAATCTAACTTTTTTGCTATTTTTTTTTTTTAATTTTCTTACGATTAAAAGTTTTTTTTTGAAATACATCACAATTTTCACATTACCTAGGGTCATAAAACATAATCAAATATTTAAACTTTATATATGGTTTATATGCTTAAATATATAGTTTGAGAATTCTATTTGAAGTTTTTTTTTCCGTATAAATCTGACTTAAAATTTAAATTTGACAAAAAAAAAAAAACATTGAAAACTTTAAAATGTCATATTTAAGTTTTTTTTAAGAGGTTAATTTATATTTGCCAAGAAAAACAATTTGTGTCCAACTTTATAGCAAAGTTTTCTGGAGTGTTTCTTTAAAAATGTACTGCTAAATTGATGACAGTTGTAAATATTTTATATATATAATACGCAAGAGTTTGCGATACCCTACCAACAAGTGAAATAAATATTGCATATCTCGAATTCGCGCACTAAATAATAATGGCAATACTCATACCTTTAAATTCATTTTAATCAGAAAATGGATCAAAGGTAGAATAGAGTTAAACAAAATCGAAATTCGAAAATAAAGGGAAAGAAATTACATGAATGTTGAAATAAAACCATTTAACTGTCATATCAATTATTATATTCTTCCATAGGTTAGGTACTAATTCCGAAATTTTTTTTTTAACAGAATATTTTAAAAATAGAAGAATAAAGAATAAAGTGAATAGATATTTGTTTTCTTTAGTTGTTAATCGAAAATCAAAGATTGCTTAGATTTTTGTCGAATATTTTTACATTAAAAAAGTGTGCAAAGTTATCGTATTCGTATCAGTGTTTTGGTGTTTTGTATTAGGTATATGTTTCTTTCTGTAGTTAGTGATGTGGCGTTTTTGTTGCGTATTGGAAATATAAAAATATTAATTTTTTAAGTTTGATAGTAACTTTTAAAACTTTTAGCAGAGCCCCGTTGCACTAACAACTTATCATTAATCAAATAATAGTTTGATACATTTTTGCTGTACAATAACCTTATTTGATAAAAGTAATTGGTTCTTAAGAGCCCAGATCTATTCAGTATTAAACAAAAAATTCTATTTTAGCTGCTAATAGCTATATTTTATGATGAACTATAAAAAAAATTAAAATTAATATATTGGCTCAAAATTGGGTTAACGTATGGAATGTTTTTTTAATTTATTTGCAATTGCAGGGGTCCTAATATTAGAAATTATAAAACTGAGCATTTCTTTAAAATAGAGTTTTTTTAATAATGTAATTACTAATTCGCATAGACAATTTCATTTTTTTGATTACTTTTCTGTTACAAAGAACTTTACAGCTCTTTTTCTTCTCAAATATTAAGTTACTCTGAAAAATTTAATATTTAATTGAATCTTAAGATCTGTAAATATTACAATGTTGATTTGATGTAAATTTGTCATTCAGAGTTTTGCTATAAACTTTTCAAACTGTACTCCATCCTAGTTTAAATGCTTATTATATTCTATGATACGGTGAATTTCTAATTCGGTCAACGAATAAATTTAAGTATAGTTATTCAACGGTATTGGGTAATTTTTTGTCAACTTTAGATAATTATTGAGTGTATTTTTCGGATCAAAGATTTTGAACTGCTTCAATGCAGCTCTTTATTTTTATCTTGAGCGTTTTGGTTTTATTTTTTATTGATTTTATAAAATTATGATTACAAAACAATTTTCCTTTGTCTTGATGTTCAAAATCCACTTAATGAATTATTCAAGGCCAAAAACAAATCACCCTGTATATTTATCTAGAATACTTCTATATAATTAAATATTTATTTCTACCAAATGAACTTTTCTATTAATTATTTTTCAAAGAAAAAATTTCTTTCAAGTACTCAACATTTCATCTATATATTTATAAAAGTAACTATAAGTACCCACTTTTAATTACTTTTAAAGTATTCATTAAAAAAAAAAAGTATGGTCTGGACATCAACCATTTATTCAATATAATATATTACTTTCTTTTTTTGATTTTTAATTGTAATTAGCTAATTCATTTTTCAGTATATATATATATATATATATATATATATACACATAAAAAGACTTTTTTAAAACAAAACTATAAAAACATGATTTTTCAGAAAACTTTCTCTTTCTCTTTCTTTTCATTTCATCTTCAATCTTTTTTCTAATTTTTAGTACATTTTCAAAAAATTTTGTAAAAATGTACCTATATAGTTTCACTCTGTCCGTCTGTCCGTCTGTCCCTTTTTACGTACGATTGACAAAAAAATATCAGCAATGGGTAGATATTGCAATAAAAATAATTTAATGTTAAAACTTTTTTCTATTACCCCTCCCGTTACGGAGCTACAGCCCCTCAAAGTCGGAAAAAGCCCTATATTTAAATAGTTATAACAAGAGTTCTATAAGGTATATTTTCAACCTGAAAACGGTAAAAGACAGCTGCTTTTATAAGCTTTACGAACTTTTAAAAGCCAAATGTATAGGGTTACCATTCGGTTTTAAAATTTACCGTTATCTAATACTAAGTTTTGCAAAATTTTTGGCTCTTCATAACTTATGAACGGTACAATCTAGAAACTTGAAATTTTAGGAGAAGCTAGATTCTTAGAAATAAGTAGGAGTCAGTTAAACATTTTTTTTTGTTACGCCCCCTGTTTAGGAGCTGTAAGGGGTTCAAAACCTTAAATTTTGCTATAAATTTAGCTTTTAAACACTTATAGCTTGAACACCAGTCAATATTTTTTTTATTTATATACAAAATTGAAAGCTCCAAAACGAAAGTTTCAACCAGTGTCAAAGGTTTTTCTTAATTTTAACTTTGTCCGTCCGTCTGTCTGTCCGTATGTTTACACAAAGTTTTACACCCGTTGAAATAGAGAGAGGAAATTTTAACTACGAGTAGGTATTGCAAAAAAAATAATTTCATGGAAGAACTTTTTTCTGTAGCCCCACCCGTTACGATGCTACAGCCCCTCAAATTTGGAAGAAACCCTTTATTTAAAACGTTATAACAAAAGTTCTATGAGGTATTTTTTCAATCTGAAAACGTCGAAAGATGCTGCTTTTATAAGCTTTACAAACTGTTAAAAAACTTATTCATTGGGTTGCCATCGGTACTAAAATTTACCGTTATCCAAAACTCAATTTTTGCAAAATTTTTGGCCCACATAACTTCTGAACGGCTCAAGCTAGCAACTTGAAATTTTGGGAGATGGTAGATCCTCAGAAATTAGTAGGAGTCAGTTAAGAAAATTTTTTTGTTGCGCCCCCCCTTTAAGAGCTGTAAGGGGTCCAAAATTGAAATTTGGCTTTTTTTAAGCACCTGTAACTTGAATACCTGTAAATTTCTATTAATATATAAAATTTAAAGGTCCAACATTATATTTTAACATATGTTAAGTGTTTTTCTTAAATTCAAAAGCGGTTCTTTAAATTGAAGAAAGTGTCTCTCAGTTTTATCCATTTTTGCTTAGATAGTAAAATTCTGAGTAAAATTCCAAATTTTGGTTTAATTCCTAGAACCTAAAAAAATGGAGGGAGGAGGGGGTGGTGAGTGAAATTAGATTCTTGAGAAATTTTGTAACCTTCCCCATTGAAGAGCTATTAGGACTTAAAAATTAAAAATTTACTATTTTTACAAGTAAGCAGTGACTTATTCCCCCATAGTATATATTTCCAAAATTAAACTGAGTTTTTAACACAATATAATTTTGAAAATGTGCTTTTTTAAAAACCCTTGGTTTTTTTCATCACTTGTTTTGTTTTTTTTTTTTAATTTATTAAACTTTCAGTATTTCAGTAACTATAATTTATTTTCTTTCTCTTTCTATTTTTAATTTTTTTTTTTTTTTAAATATTCAATTAAAGTCAGCAAAATTAAAGGAAAAATTAAATTAAAAAGAAAATCCTCAGAATAAAATAGAATGCAAAAAAGAGATAGAAATACAACTAAAAATCAATATTAAATTATATATATATACATACACCTATATTTGTTTAAATTGATTTTTTAAAAAAAAAACCAAAAGTTTTGCACAAAAAAAAAAACAAACAAAAGAAAACAAAAACAAACTTTTAAATTAAATTTTTCATTTTATTTTACTTTTATTTTTATTCAAAACAATTCTTTTGAATCCATCCATTTGTGTATAGTGGTGGGACTTACTTTAAAAATAATGGGTGTAAAAAAATAGGTGGGATAGAAAGAGACATGTATGCATATGTAAAGCAATAACTTAAAAAATCGCAATTTTTAATCAAAATGTCATATTATTCCAGGAAATGCCACAACTTCAGAAAAAACAAAAAAAAAAACAAAAACAAAATTCAAATTCAATATTTACTTTAATATGGTTGTGGTAGAAATGAGTTTTTATTGCACGCATCATTGTTTTCAGTAGTATGTGTGTGGTAGCATGATATTGAAAAGCATTTGTGCATGCCTACAATTGTATAAAAGAGAACAAAACATGAAATAACATGAAAATTAAATCAACAAATAAAATACAAAAAAAAAAAAAAATTAAAACACAAAGTGTAAAAAACAAAACTGCGGAATAGACTTAAAAAAAAAAATTTAAAACAACAACAACAAAGTTTTTGTTGAAATTTTTTATATGTAGTGTTGCCAAGTACACTTAAACGAACTCTTTCAAAGTAAAGAAAATTTTTACACTGTTGAATTTTTAAATCATTCATTAATTCGGTTTGCAACAAAACTGACTCTTAGTGAGTCTATATGTTATTAGCTTTTGGATATTTACAACCATAACATAAAGCGGGTATGAGGACATCAAAAGTTTATTTTTATAACCGTATGATTATGGGTCAAATGGGTATATTAAATTTGTCATTACATTTGTGACGCAGAGAAGGAGAGAGGTAGATATAGATTCAAATGTATGGATCGGATCAGAATCAAAAAGTAAATCGATTAAGTTATGAATTTCTATGTATTTTTTGTATGTTTTGCCAAAAGTAATTAACCAGATGATATAATGTTTATATTACGATCATACGGGTATCCCAGAGTTGACACAGTCACTCTACTACACTCTTTCTCGTTTTGTGTAAATTTAAAGTTGAGAATATTCTGCTAGTTTATTTAAGAGCTGATTAAAAATATCTTTATTTAAAAGAAACTAGATAATGTTAAGTTTACTTATTACTAACTAGTTTCTATTAAGTTGTTTTCTTTCCTGTCGATTCGGTACAAATTTTCCAATTGATTTTAATCTACGTTCCAATCTGTTCTCATTCAACAATGAGCCTTAAAATTCTAAACCTTACAACAAACTAGATGTAAATGCAATATTAAATTAAATTCTTGTTTTTTTTTTACGAATTTAAAAACATTGTTTGGAATTTTATCAATTTTGCATAATTCTAGGATTATACTTGGAGTTAAATTGTTTATTTTTTAAAATTTTCTTTTATTAAACACCCTGTAACCGAACTGTTCGATAACAGATAAAGTAATAAATGCCTTCAGAAATAGGTTTTTCTGGACTTTGGGTCACAGGACTTTCCTTAATCTGTGTCAAGAGTTCATAGCTTTTCAAATGAAGGTACAATGGCATTTTAAATCATTTACCCCATAAATTTATAAAGGCTTTTTGAGGCCTTTAATATTCTCGAACTAACTCGGACTTAAATAGCGTTTCATCACGTGACATAAGGTGTTTCTCAGGAAAATTTGAAAAGTATGTCCGTAGATTGTTTAGTTATAAGTCAATTACACTTACGTAAAAATATTTTACATTTCAGTCATATACAAACGTTCTAATGAATATTGACATTTTGGTTGTCTGTTTAAGTACATTATGTATGGTTTCATTTGCGTATATACAAATTGTGATATATTAAGTAAAAGCTTTTTGCAAAATTGAAAAACTTTTCGAAAAAAATGAACTGTGAAAAAATGATTCCGATTCTTTTCCCATGAATTTTTATTAAGTATTCAACTTCAATTTCCCCACATTCTGTCACATATATAGGTATTATGTAGAGTATAGTACTATATATATCTTATTTAATTTGACGATTCCAAAAGTGTACATACCTATACACAAAAAAAAAACAAAATACAAAGTTTTCTTGAAGTTTTTATTTATCACTTTGTTTTTAGTACTTATACTTGTTTTTGTTTAGATAAATTGTTCTTTTTTTTGTTTTTTTTATGTTTTAAAAAAAACTTTTAATAAAAGTTCGAGAAAAAAACAATTGATTTTTTCCTACTTATTTTTGGAAATTTTTCTTTCCTTGCTAATCTCAGTTTTTCCAAAAATAAATCCAAAATGAATGGCATTCAAATCTTAAATACTTTTCAACTTTTTCTTTCATTTGGTAAGCCAGAAGTTCATTGGAATGTATTCTAGGAAGTTTTTGTAGGAAACTCGTAAAAGTCGAAATGTAATAGTCGATTTCAATTTCAGGCTTAGAGAGATTTATTAGATCTGGGCCCTATTGCACCAATCATTTTTCACTAATCAAATAAGCTTTTTTTGATAAGTGAGTGTTTTTTAACTAATTAAAACTCAATAAAATGAGTGGGAATTATTTGAGAATTATTTGAGTGGGATTTGATTTGATTGGTGATAATAGAGCGCAGATTATGCATGATTCAAAATGATTGGTTTGGAAATTTTAAATCTGAATTCGGGACATTGATTTCAAAAGTTAATAAGAGATATTAATTAATTTCTAGATGTTCTGCCAATTCCAGACACTTCTAGTATTGGCACTTTTAAAGTTAGAGGTTAAAGAAGGGAAAAAGGATGAAATCTAAAAAAGGGTAACTAATAGATTTGTGCTAGAAATTGTAAAGTGTTTTAAAGGACACTGTAGGACACAAGGACACAATTGTGTCGAAAATGTTTGAAAATTTTTAGAATAATATTATGGATGATTGTTTTTACTTAAACTTTTACTCCATTTTTCTTTTTAGTTTTTTTTTAAAAGTGCTTTTGTTTCTTCTGAATTGAAAGGTAAAATTGTGTGTAGGATGAGTGTTTTTTTTTCTGAGCTTTCTATATGATTAATGTGCTTGTTATGGAAAAATATAAACTTTTTTTTTAGTATAAAAACTAAGCCAAATTAAAAAACAACAAAAAAAATGCAAAAAACTTTCAACTTTTAAAAAAACGTATATGATATCAAGGCAATGAATGTGAAAAACGCTCATATTTTTTTAGCTGTTAAAAAGAAAAACTAAAAACAATTTTTCAAAATTTTTCCAAAAAAAAAAAACAAAAATGAAAACTGTTAGTACATCAAAACTTTTTGGTTTTTAAATACAAAAACAAAAAAGAAATAAAGTGTTTTATACTTTTTTAACAAGTCACCAAATGACACAATATTTTTCAGTTTTAACTCATTTTTTTGAAGTATTTTGGAAAGGTTAGGTTTTATTTGAATAAAAGTTAGTTTGGTTTAGTGAAATTTTTTCAAATTCAAACTATTGATGGTTTTATCTGGAATTATATTCAATGGAAGCGATATTTCTGCGAAGCGTCGAATGTCAATAAAATATTAACTCTATTAAAATTGATGCAAACATTTGATCTTAACACAATTTAGAAGTGTCGCGCTTTCCTTCTTCCCTTAAAACATTGTCCTTTTTTTAAATTTGATTAACAAAATGTGTAATTCAATTTCAAACTAACCTGCTGTTTTAGATACGTCAGCACATTTAGGACATTTTAGCACATATAAATTAAAAGTCTACTTTTAAATGTTACTAATACTACTAAAGTAAATTGAGTAGTGAACCAGAAAGCATAAGTGAATGTTTCAACGAATCAAATTGGAACAACCAAAGTACAAAATACGAAATTGTATATTTTTGATCAAAACAAATGGAAGGGACGTGATAGATTTGAAAAATATAGTCCAACGAAAAGTGTAAAGAAATTTTTAGACAATATTTCATCATAGTGTATAAAATTCATGACATACGTATAATAAGAGCGTAGAAATAATTTCAAAATGGATTGTATAAGCTTTTCTTATTGCAAAATGTGGTTTATATTGTAAAGGCTTGTTATTATATTTTCGTTTATCTGCTAAGTCGTTCTTTATTTTGGCAAAAAAAGTATTCATACCATAAATTTCATTAAAAACGATTGAGATTTTGATGAATTATTAGAGCTTGACATTTCCAAATCCCCCAGAATGATTAGAAGCCATGATACTAAAATTAATTTATGATAGCTACTCTTCATGGGTTCACCCATCAATGGTTTATGAACAAAATTTAAATTCATTCCTCCGATTGTAACTTCATCCGAACTTCAAAAATTTCTTGAAAAGCCTAGTGTTTTTATATTAAAGCCTACCGATCCTGTTTTCTGATTTGGCCCATCTCCGAACTGAACCTTACTATTGACAAAGAAAGTACTGATACTGAAGAAAAGCTATAAGTATGTTAAACATTTTTAGGAATTTTAAATTTGTTGCTGAATAAATACTCACACATTTATTCATATTTTAAAATATTTTTATCATATCATCTTAAATGTGTTGCTTAGTTTTTAAAATAGATTTAATTTTTACTCTGAATAAAAATGTAATTTTTTTTAATTAAAGAGATTTTCTAGGTTACAGAAATTTATTACAGAATGCGAGTTCTACAATTCTTTTAAAAATTCATGTATTAATATTTATTAGGTTCTATAAACACAAACATATTTAAATATACCTGGATTTTTAACACATTAAAAATGCAATTTTTTTAATTTATTTAAAATTTTAGAAATGAATGTAATTATGCAATATGCAAATAAAAAAATTGGATTATTTTATTTCATATGTTAAAAGAAGATAAAAAAAATTCAACCTTCCACCAAGTAACCTTAAAAAATTTGTATATTTTCATTTATTTAAAAAGAATGCATAAATTAAACTATGAACTACATTTAAATTCATAAAAAAAAAGTGTAATGGTTTGGTTTATATAATTAGTTTTGACCTTCATATACTAGTTCTACATTTCTTTAATCAAAATCTGCATAAAATTTTAGTGTAAACTAATATGGCGTCAGAACTAAATGTGATTTAATTACCATATTAGGTGCGTTTATTAGTTTTCAGAACAGTTTAGAACAGAAAAGCATACAATTAAATGTCAAAAATTTTAGAACAACTAAGAATTATACGTATTGCTCGTTGTCGCGGCTACCAGAGAAAGACTCTCTACAGTCTAATTTTAAGCTATCTTTTGAATATTTTATTTACCTTTCAAATACCATATGATTAGCAAGTGGGTCTAGATTCTAAAATATTTACAGAACAACTTAATCAAGACTAAACTAAATAGAACACTTTAATACAAAAGAAAAATTATGAACGCCTAAACTTGTCCCAAGTCTTTTAATATTGATCTAGAATATACTAAACAAATAAACGCACAATGTAACACCGGCTTAATTCGTTAAAATAAAACTATTATTACAGGGCCGCCACATTATAAACGAAATGTCACATAAGATCAATGAAACAAAAGTACACGTCTCCAGTGTTCAAAAATCTGTACAATTTTAATAATATCCAAAATGAAATAAAAAGAATTTTAATACTATTGGGACAAGCTCCGAATCTAACAATTACGTTTATGTATTTTGTTCGAAACATCCGAATCAAACATGTTTTACTAAATTGTTTTTTCAATTTAAAACTATTAAAACAAAAATATGGAAATCTAAAAATTATTATTAATAACCTTCATTTGACCTCTTGTCTATATATCAATAATTAAATTTAATCCTGCCAAAAATATCAAAATTCAATAAAAATTCAATTTTGTTTGTTTTTGCACAACATTAAAAATCAATTTTTTCCATCTGTCATTCATTTAATATTCATTTCAAAATTTTTTTAAAAAAGGCTTCATTAAAATTTAATATTGCACAAAAAAAAAATTTATTTTAAAAAAAACAGCCCGGAACCAAAAAAAAAACGCAATAAAAAACAAGAGCGTAAAAACTTATTATAACCGTACGACTATAGGTCAAAAGGGTATACTAAATTTGCCATCACGTTTGTGAAGGAAGGATGTTGGTAAATATATACTCAAAGATATGGATCGGATCAGAATCGAAAAGTAAATCGATCTGATTATATGTATGTCCGTATTCCGTCCATCCTTCCGCACAATAACTCAAAAAATAAAGAAGTTAGGATTTTGTCAAATAGATTTTCACAAATTCGTTTTTATGCAATAGCCGTCATCACTTTTGAATACAAAAATTTGCTCCACGGGTTCGAGTGCTTGCCATTCAACTTCTTTTTTTATATGAGCGTTACTCTATACCTAATAAAGCCCGATTTATGAAATTTTATCAATAGTAGTTAACTTTAATGACCAATGGCGTAGTGATAAAGACGCCGTCTTTCATGTGGAAGGTCTCGGGTTCAAACTCCGGTCAGATGATATCTAATAAAAAAATATTGTAAAATTGTATTATCGTAATAGTTTATATCGTAATATAAAATAAGATTTAACAAAAATATATAAATAATTCTTGTGTAAGATTATAGATGGCGCACAAAGTTAACATTTGTGCATTCATATTTCATAAACTTATACAATAGCTACAGCCGAGTAATCAACGGCTTAGTGAATATTATGATTAAAGAAACTGAAGCCTAGTTTAAAATAAACTTGGTGAATGCCTTATACTCCTTAAAGGAGTGGGGAAAAAAAAAAAGTTAACTTTAATGGCAAACGTCTGAATAAAATAAGATTGGTGTAGTAAAAGAAGTTCGAAGACCTGCCTTTCAATTTATAATTTCATTTGTACAATATATATGAATTTCTGAACGAATGGCATAATGTCGATATTACGGCCATACCAGTATCTTAGAGTTGACACAGGCTACTCTACTACATTCTTCCTCGTTTTTTTCCAAAAACAAAGAGACGTTAGAGAATGTAAAACAAATGTTTTTAATCAAATGATAACATTGTAAGTAAAGAGGGGGAAAAGGGAGGGAGGCAAATTGAATGAAATTTATAATGAAAATGTAAAATATAATTTTTAAAAAGGTAATATTTTTATTCTAATTTGTTTTTTTTTTTATTAAGTACTCAGTACAAAAGTAATGTAATATATATAAATATATATGTGAATTATTATCTATTTTATTTATGAATGTATGTATGTATATGCAAATAAAAGATTTATTTATAAAGTATGTTTGTAAGTATGTTTGCTTAAATACATCAAAATTAAGTGAATATGAGAATAATGATGTATACATTAAAATTGTATATTGAAATAATACTTGAAAGGAATCAACAGGATTAAAGGATTTTTTTTTTTTTATTTTTGCCTCCTTTATTTTACTTTAATGTTATGTTTTTTTTTTTGTATTTTGCCCATCTTTTTTTCTGATTCAATTTTCTTTGCTTTTAATACCTTTTTTAGCACATTTTCAAAAAATTTTGTAAAAATGTGCCTATATAGCTTCACTCTGTCCGTCCGTCCGTATGTTTACAAAAACTTTTACACCGTTTGAAATAGAGAAAAGAAATTTTAACCGTGGGTAGTTTTTGCAAAAAAAATAATTTCGTAGAAAAATTTTTTTCTGTAGCCCCACCTGTTACGGGGCTACAGCCCCCCAAATTTGGAAAAAGCCCTATATTTAAATTGTTATAACAAGAGTTCTGTTACATATATTTTCAATCTGAAAACGGCAAATGAAAGCTGGTTTGTTGTTGTTAAAGGTTTTTCTTAAATTTTAAAGGGATTCCTTAAATTGAAGAAAGTGTCTCTCAGTTTTACCCATTTTTGCTTAGATAATAAAATTCTAAGTAAAATTCCAAATTTTTGTGTAATTCACAATTTAATTCCTAGAACCTAAAAAATTAGAGGATGAGGGGGGGGGGCGTCGAAGTTAGATTCTTGAGAAATTTGACAACCATCCCCATTGAAGGGCTATAACAACTTTTAAATAAAAAATTTACTGTTAGCAGTAAATTTTATAAGTCAGTAGTAACTATTTCCAAGTAAATATTTCCAAAGTTAAACTCAGTATGTAATACAATATAATTTTGAAAATGTGCTTTTTTAAAAACCCTTGGTTTTTTTTCATCACTTGTTTAAGTATTATTTATATTTGAATTGACAAAAGGTAAAAACAAAAGTACAAAAGTATGAAAAAAAAACATTGAATAAGTGTAAATTAAATGCTATCAACGATTTAAACATTTAACTTTATAGGTACAAAAAAAAAGAGAATCCATTAAAGTAAATCGAAGCCTGAAAGGAATATTATAAGTACAAAGAATCTATAATATATAATGATTTCAATAAATATTGAAGGTAATGTGTATATATAGTCATACACAATTATACTATATGTATTGGCTAATAATAACAGTCGAAAATGAAAAAGAAAGTAATGGAAACTATGTAATTCTGGGATACCAACTGGGATGCTTAATATCTTTTCTACATCTATCTACTCTCAAAGAAAATAAATAGAAGCTATAAAAAGCACTTTTGCAGACGAACCAAATTTTGTGCAGTTGTTGGGTATAACAAACTCAACTACATAAAACTTAATTTGAGACGAAAATTAATACTTGAAAGATTTGTACATTTCAAAATATATTCAATTCTATACTTATTATGTATTTTGTAAAAAATTGTGTGTTTGAGTTATTCGGTGTTTCTATACCTGCGAGTTATATTATTCAATTAAATTATTTCTTTATATTTTGCATTTGTTTATATTTTGTATTTGTTTATATTTAATATATTTTTTATTAAAGATGTATGTTTACTAATTATTGATTAAGTCATTAATTTGAACTCAATGGCGAATGGAAGCTAAGTCGAGCCCAAAACCAGATAAAGTTTTTGTTTCACTTTCACGGGGACTCGAACCCGGGCATTTAAAAAATTCTGTAAATATTAATATTTATAAAAACTAAAACTCGAATCCAACTCAAAATTGTCTGCTAATTATTTTAGATATTATAGTTCAAGAATATATATATATTCGTACCCGTCACTGACGTTATTTAATTAAAATTAATATTTCTTTAATATTACTTAAAATCCTTCAGCTGGGAACTGTATAAGAGACTAAAACTCTCAGGGTCTTAAGTCTTCTAGGTAGTTATGGTTCATTGCTATGAGTCTTGTGTCCCATTAAATGAGTTATAAGTCCTTAAAAGGAATTATTGCCCTGGGAGTTATGACACTGCCAAAATTAATTATCTTTTCAAATTTTATTAACTAGGGATGAAATTGAATTGCTTATTTCTCACTTAAACATAAATAAATTAAAAAATAACTTGAAAATATTTTCCCTTAAAAATTAAAATCCCTTTCTTTCTCTCTTTAAAATTTGCTATTATTATTCCTTTTGTTTTATTGTCGTTGCTGCTTAATGCTTACTTCTCACATGATCTCAATATTTATTTGTTTTTTGTTATTTTTTTTTTTTTTTCAGAATAAATTTATTCTTGGGAAATAAATCCAAATGTGAATGAGTGATTTTTTTTAAAGTAAAAAGCAAAAATAATTGAATTATGCCATTCAAATCAAACCAATTTCAAAAAAAAAATTTCAATTTATTTGCTTTTTAAATTCTTATAAAACAAAACAATGACAAAAAACTGAGTATTACAGTGAGATGGTGAATGAAAGTGATGAACGAGGACAAGAGAGAGAGAGAATAAGATAAAACTTTAAGTGAAAATCAATTCTCAGAAATCGTTAGATACAAAAAAAAAAAAACTCAAATGAAATTGACAGATTTTGGGAATTTTATAGCGGATTTCTTATTGAAATGTCAGATTTTTTTAAAAGTCATACCGAACGAG
Source organism: Dolichopus griseipennis (assembly GCA_963082915.1). NCBI lineage: Eukaryota > Metazoa > Arthropoda > Insecta > Diptera > Dolichopodidae > Dolichopus > Dolichopus griseipennis. The sequence goes on along the minus strand of OY720441.1, from coordinate 77,943,062 downwards.
TCAAATTGAAACGAAAAGCATAAAATTATAAGTTTGTTTTTAGAATGAAAAAATAAAATGGAAAAATATGTTTTACAGTTATTTTTTTTAAGTATAAACGTTTTTTAAATTCAATTAGTTTTTTTCATATTTGATTCCGTTTCTTCAGGTTTTCACTTAAGACAAGCATTCAATTAATATAAGTATAGCTGTATACATACTGTTAATTTATTTTGAAGGCTCTGTGAAATAAATCCGCACGAAATAATTCGAAAATAGAAATACATATTAAATATTACTCCAAAACCTTGTTAGAAGGCACACAATCATATTTACAGTTATATTTACAGTACAGTACAATTAAAATAATTTTTCGAAATAGGAAATAACAGATCATATAATTATTTTAGGAAATAACAGGTAATGTATTTATTTTAAATCTGTACTCCAATTTCATTAGAAATTTTCATATCAAACTATTCGCAAAACTAAATTGGTTTGTGAATGAAATAAGACTTCTAAAGTATTCAACTTTTGAAATATAATTCATAATAAAAGATATCATAGAATAAGATTACTGATTTCTTATTCCTAAGTTTTCTAAAAAAGTTCTCAACTCAAAGTAAAGGGGTTTGCAATACCAATTGTCATATTAAAAAGATATTTTTTTTTTGCAACATTATTACTGCGGGGTTAATTCATAGTATCACTTATTTTCATGAAATAAATATTTTTAAAAAATTGTCAATTTTTAGAGATTTTTTAATTAATTAACATATATCTTAAGTACATAAATCTTAAGCACACTTTCTTTATTATATATCGTTCTAATCTAATTTGTTTTAAAATTTATTAATTTTATCAACAGACTTTTGAAGTGATAATGAAAAAAATTAATACACACCCAGTAACATAAAATGTGTGATAAGAAGAAATCAAACTTTTCTTTAAATTTATAAAAAGCGTTAAAAGTTGGTTTTATTGACTCTTTATTAAAAACCGAAATCTCCAATACTTAGAAAGAAATTTTACTTTTAGTTTCGGATCCAATACTTTTTTATTTCCCAAAGTTTAAATTGGAGAAACTAAGAACAAATTTGTTAATCCACAGAATTTTATATCTACTACATATTAAACTATGTCCTAACACTGTCCCAATAATTGTATTAAATTTTGCTGTCAAACTAAAAAACACTCAATTCTTATGATAAAAAAAAATAAACATTTCACAAAGTCACCCAGATAAGATAAGATTACTTTATTTCAAAAAAAAAAAAACTTATAAGATTTAGTTTATAATTTTGGGTGCATAAAGAATGAAGAATAATACATAAAAAAAATATTAATATTTACTTAAAATTAAATTATTAAAAAAAATAATATTTACTTTAAATTATATTTCTTAAAAAAAAAAAAACATTGTACATCACTATTAAAAATAAATATGAAGGAATGGTTAAAAGTTTCATGTCTATTATGTGTATTTGGTCTGTTACGTGAAATACGACCATCAGAACCATATGTTACTGAATTTTTAGTGGGTGAATGGCGAAATATAACATTAGAAGAGGTATATCGTGATGCATTACCTGTTGGAACTTACTCATATCTAGCCCAGTTAGTTGTAATATTTTTAGTAACGGATTTTTTTAGATATAAACCTCTAATTATATTGTCTGGAATATGCGGTATTATTGTATGGTCAATGTTAATATGGACAAAAAGTCTTTTGGAATTACAAATATTGGAAGGAATTTATGGAACTTATATGGCAACAGAAGTTGCATATTTTACTTATATATATGCAAAAGTTGATAAAAAATATTATCCAAAAGTGACATCACATACAAGAGCTGCATTATTAATTGGTAAATTAATAGCCAGCATTTCAGCACAACTTTTAGTCTATTTTAAATGGATGAACTATTTAGAATTAAATTATATAACATTGGCAACACAAATAGCAGCTACAATTTGGGCATTCTTTTTACCAAATGTTAAAACTACCGTTTATTTTCATAGAAATGATAAATTGGAAAAAGATTCTGCAAAATCTGAAACAAAAGAAACAGAAGAAGCAGATCAAAACAAATGTGGTGAGACTGGAAGTAATGCTAGTGTAAAAAGTATTGTTTTTACAGAAAAAGAACAAATATCAAATCCATTAATATTAATCAAAACCCATTTTAAAAATGCCTATACAAATCCATATGTAATACAATGGAGTATATGGTATGCTGTTGCATTATGTGGCTACCTACAAGTTATTTCATATATTCAAACATTATGGAAAGGTATTGAAGAGCATCCAGTTGTTGCATGGAATGGTACTGTTGATGCTGTATTAACATTTTTGGGTGCTATTTGTGCTCTAACTGCTGGTTATGTACATGCTGGACGTTTAAATCATCGATCCAGTATATTAATATTATGTGTTCTGTCGGTGATTGAAGGTTGCGCATTATTAGCCGCAACATTACCAAGAAATTTATATTTTGCATATTCAGGTTACACTATTTTTGGTGCGTTATATGCATTTTCAATAACAGTTGCTAGTGCTGAAGTTGCCAAGTATTTAGAAGAAGATAGTTTTGGTTTGGTATTTGGGGTAAATACATTTATTGCATTAGTATTACAAACAATATTAACTGTGTTAGTTGTTGATGGTAAAGTTATTTTAATTGATATATTTGGTCAGTACATTATTTATTCTGGTTGGTTTATTGGAATTGGAATACTATTTGCTGTTTATATACTGGTTGATTCATTTTTTAAAAAAAGATAAAGATCAATGAAAAGTCATTATTTTTTTTTATTATAATTTAATTACAAATGTAATAGTAAGGAGTTATAGTCTCGACCATATATAATGTAAATATAAAATATATATAATATAATATAAACAAAATTAGTAGTATTACATGTGATTTAATTAGAGTATCGAATCTTAAGTAGCCTTTGTTGCCGATATTGCTAGTAATATTGCAAAATGTTATGTGATTTCTAATATCAAATATAAATAAAAATAGATAACACTATATTTAAAAAAAAAAACTCCTAAATGTATGCAAAATCAGCTAAACTTGATTTTAGTGGCCACTAAATAAATAGTATTAAAAAAAAATATCTTGCTTTAAATTGAATGCTTATAAATTGCAAAATGTGTAAATATTGTAAATAAACTCTTGTAAAAATGTATATATATATATATATATTATTATTATTTTCTAAACCTTAGCTTTGCCGAATTTGGCCTTTGTAGCCGAGGGCAATTTAATATTGCTTAAGTTTGTATATGTAATATTAGAGTTTTAAATAAATAAATTAATTTAATTTTAAAAATATAATTTAAAATTTTATTAAATCTTTCTGTGTTATATAACCCTACCCAATTTTTTTGCAACATTAACGACCTCTATTTTGTTTTTTTTTAAATAAAATTAGAACATATACTTTATGATCTGTCTGCCACTACATACTTATGTATGCTAAATGTTTTCTCAATATTTAGTGGCAAACAAGATAACGTTAATATTATGCCACAATTTAAGTTCATATCTTTATTTAATTATACATAGATACCGTGTCTTATGTTAAGATTTTAAACAAGTATGATTTATTGTGTCTATTACCTCTTGACAAACAATTGCTTAATTCACAAAAAAAATTTATATATTTAGTTTCCGAAGAATTAATCTAAGACCTCGATCTCTACATCGGTCACAATCTGAAGATATACAGAAAAGTATAAAATATAGTGTGATATTCAATTGATGTTTTTAAATATTAAGTTTAAATTAAAGTACTATTCAAACTGAAGTCAAAAGAATAGCTTTTAGAAGAAAACTTTGAAAAATTCGCTCGACACCCTGTACCCTTAGTTTAACTTCAAAAATGTTAACATTTATTCTTGCCAATAAAAGGTGTATTAAAACAATTGCAAAAAGTTGGATTCTAAAAAAATGCTAAACAAAAATTCGTTAAACAATTTTCCAAAAAAACCTGTACAACTAGTCAACACTGACTAACACTATTAATTTGATATAAATACACTTTTTATTATATTTACAATTTGTATAACTTAATTTGTATGATAATATTATCATTAGATATAAAAGTAAAATGAAAATTATCTTGTGTAACTATATCATCAAGAGAATCAACTTTTATCATTGCCAAAAATCTAATCTTATCAAATAAGCAAAATCAATTACACTAAGAGTCTTCAGCAAAAAAATAATTAAACTTAAGATTTAGTTTATAATTTTAAGTGATTAAAGAATGAGAAAAATTTTTTTAAATTTAATAAGTAATAGTAGAAAAATGCTTAATTAATTATTTTTAAATTAAATTATTATCAAAAATAAAATAATTTGCCAAATAAAAAAATAAATATGAAGGAATGGTTAAAAGTTTCATGTTTATTATGTGTTTTTGGTTTATTACGTGAAACAAGACCTTCAGAACCATATGGTTTTGAGTTTCTAGTAGGCGAATTCCGTAATTTTACAACAGAGGTAGTTTATCGTGATGCATTTCCAATTGGAACATATTCATACCTAGCACAATTAATCCTAATATTTTTATTAACGGATTACTTTAGATACAAACCGTTAATAATATTGTCGGGTATATGTGGTATTATTGTATGGTCATTATTAGCATTTACCAAAAGTCTTTTCGGATTACAGCTGGCAGAAGTAGTTTACGGAACTTATAATGCAACTGAAGTTGCATATTATACATATATTTATTCAAAAGTTGATAAAAAATATTATCCAAAAGTGACGTCGTATACAAGAGCTGCAGTTTTTGTTGGTAAATTAATAGCAGGCACCACAGCACAAATTTTAGTTTACTTTAAATGGTTAAATTATTTAGAATTAAATTATATAACAGTAGCAACCCAAATTGCGGCAACAATTTGGGCTCTCTTTTTACCAAGTGTTAAAAGTACAGTTTATTTTCATAGAAATAAGGATTTAGAACAGGATCAACAAAAATATGGTGGAACTGGAAGTAATGCCAGTATGAAGAATATTGTTTTACCAGAAAAAGAAGCAATAACAAATCCATTAATATTATTCAAAAGACATTTTATAAATGCTTACACAAATCCATATGTAATACAATGGAGTATATGGTATGCTGTTGCATTATGTGGCTACCTACAAATTATTGCATACATACAAACCTTATGGAAAGGTATAGAAGAAAATCCAGTTGTAGCATGGAATGGTATTGTTGATGCTGCTCTAACATTTATGGGTGCTATTGGAGCTTTAGTAGCTGGATATGTACATGGTGGACGTTTAAATCATCGCTCTAGTATTATGTTATTGTGTATTTTATCTGTGATTGAAGGTTGTGCTTTGTTAGCAACAACATTACCAAGAAATTTATATTTCGCATATTGCGGTTATATCATATTTGGTGGATTTTATGCGTTTTCAATAACTGTTGCTAGTGCTGAAGTTGCCAAGCATTTAGAAGAAGATAGTTTTGGTTTGGTATTTGGTGTAAATACATTTATTGCATTAGTATTACAAACAATATTAACTGTGTTAGTTGTTGATGGTAAAGTTATTTTAATTGATATATTTGGTCAGTACATTATTTATTCTGGTTGGTTTATTGGAATTGGAATACTCTTTGCTGTTTACGTATTGGTTGATTCATATATCAAAAAATAAATTTTTATTTAAAATTCATTTGTTTTTTTTTTTTTTTATATACACTTAGTCTTATTGTAATATGTATATATAATTTTATAAACCCGGTTTTTTAGCAACGCAACTCTAACCCCAATTTTCATAAGTCATACCTTAATTTAAGGGTTTTGATGGTGCGGAGCTGGAAAATAAGCGTGCTTAATTTACAAAATATTTTAATTAATTTAATTAACTTGAATATAATTTAAAAGTTATAATTATGTAAACGTTTTGTAGAACTATATCAAAAGTAAAATCTTATAAATCAAATGAAACTGTAGCCTTTTTTGTAGCCATCTTACCTCTTCTAGCATTTAAACTGTAATTTTTATATACTTTACAATACCTTTACAATACTTCAGACTACTACTACATTTAAATATTAACACTATTAAAAATATGAAACTATGTAGGTACTTTATTAAAAAATGTATTAAAATAAATTTCATCACTGCCTACAATACGAAACATTCATAAAAACAAAGCATCACACCACTGTATTCACTACCAAATTTTAAATTGTCATTTTTCAGTAGTTTTTATACCCGTATGACTATATAGTCATTATACCCGTATGACTATATAGTCAAAGGGTATAATAAATTTGCCATTACGTTGGTGACGCAGAGAAGGAGGGGGGGTAGATATAGACCCAAGTGTATGGATCGGATCAGAATCGAAAAATAAATCGATTTAACTATGTATATCCGTCCGTCCGTCCGTCTGTCCGTCCGCACGATAACTCAAAAACTAAAGAAGCTAGGATCTTGAAATTTTCGCAAAATCGTTTTTTTGCAATAGCCGTCATCGCTATTTAAATCCAGCCATTTTGGTCCATGGGTTCGGGTAGCTGTCATAAAACTTCTTTTTTTATATGAGCATTACTCTGTACCTATTACAGCTGCGTGTCTGAAATTTTGCCAAAAGTAGTTTAGTTTTATGGCCAAAGTTTCTGCAAAATTTAGTTGGTCGGATCGAGAGGGTTCGAGTAGCTGCCATACAAATCCTTATTTTATATGAGCATTACTCTCCACCTAATGAAGCTGGGTGTCTGAATTTTTGCCAACAATTGTTTAGTGTAATGGCCAAAGTTTCTGCAAAATTTGGTTGGTCTGCTGCAGAGGGTTCGAGTAGCTGCCATACAACTCCTTATTTTATATGAGCATTACTCTCCACCTAATCAAGCTGGGTGTCTGAATTTTTGCCAAAAATTGTTTAGTGTAATGGCCAAAGTTTCTGCAAAATTTGGTTGGTCTACGACAGAGGGTTCGAGTAGCTGCCATACAACTCTTTATTTTGTATGAGTATTCCACTACACTTAATAAAGCCAAAAGTAATTAACCGGATGATATAATGTATAGGTTACGATCATACGGGTATCCCAGAGTTGACACAGTCTACTCTACTACACTCTTCCTCGTTTTTTTGTAGGTAATATGTGTATATATATGAATTTTGGTATATGATATTTCAACACTTTTTTAATTCAAAAACAATTCATAAAAAATAAATCTTTAATTTTTGTATTTCGGTGTGTAAATAAATAAGAAAAAAATTTCTATTCTCCTTTGTTCTATTTTCTTCTGTTTCCACAATTTTTTTTTTTAGAAAAAAAACAAAAATAAACATGTTTCTATTCTATTGTTCAATCTTCTATATATATAAAAGCGAAAGTTTGTTTGTTTGTTTGTTTGTATGTAGCGAATAGACTCCTAAACTGCCCAGCTGATTTTCATGAAAATTTGTATATAGAGGTTTTTGGGTACGGAAAGAAATCGTGGCCCAAAAATTTTGCTTTAACGGACCGCCAAGTTGGGGCTGTGGGGCAAGTATTTAAACCTCTTTGTTCTAAAATGAAAACGGTTTGACTGATTGACTTCAAATTTGGTATACGTGATGCTCCTTGAGAATTGAGTTGACACTATTAACAGTTTTGGAATTTGTTAACCCATGTCGGGCCGATGGTTGGTAAAAAAAAATTTTGGGTCCAAATTTTGTCCGATTTTATGAAATTCAGCTTTGTCTAAAAAGAAAACCCCAAAAAAAAATTTATTGAATTGCATTAACCCATTGCGGCCCAACAGCTTTTTATAGGTTTTTTCAATACTTAACTCTAAATTAGAAACGGTTTGACCGGTTGACCTCAAATTTTATATTTGTTAAGCAAATTGAAAATGGAGTTAAGTCTGTTAACAGTCGGTCCTACGTTTGGTCAAAAAATTTTTTTGGAAGTAAATTACGTCAAATTTTTGAAAGTAGTTTGTACTGCTTTGAATTACAGAAAGTTTTAAAAATTACTAGAATAATCCTAGAAAAATCGTTTTAAAAAGATTGCTTTCATACATTTTAAAATTTACATGTGTAAACCGTGTGTAATTTTTGTGTTAACTTTTTGCAGTAACATCAACTTCAATTAAATCTCCATTGAGAGGCGCAGCAACGCGCACCGGGTATTAGCTAGTCATGAATAAAATGAATTTAAATGTATGAGTATCGCCATAATTATTTAATGTGTGAATTATAATAATTCGAGATGTGAAATATTTGTATATTACATGTTGGCAAGGTCTCGCCAAGTCTTGTGTATTACATGTATGATTTTTGACCACAGACTATATTTTTTTTTCAGTTTATTAAATTTATGAATAAAATGTTAACAAAGAAAAAACACTTCATTTTAATTTTTTATATTTTTTATTGTTTTAAATGTGCTTTTTTAAAATGAAGTGTTTTTAAAATTTAAATCGAGTATTTTAAAGATATTTGTAGTATTTTAGTTTTAATTTTAAAAACATTTTTACCTTTAAGATAAAAAAGCTTTCATTCATTCGCTTTTAAATCAAGCAAAATTAATACAACGTTTATTTAGGTTTGAATGTAACTCATATTTAAAGCTTTTAAATGAATGTATGGAGCTAGAATGCTAATTTAGTCTTAAAAATGGAATACATTCAGTGCATTAATATTCGGTTATGTACGCGGTGGACGTTTAAATCATCGCTGTAGTATAATATTATTGTGTTTTTTATCTGTGATTGGAGGTTGTTGTGATTGAAGCATAATTGGCAACAACATCATCAAGAAATTTATATTTTGCTTATTGCGTTTAAACTATATTTGGTGGATTTTATGCGTTCTCAATAACGGTCGCTCTAGCTTTTAAAAACTGTACAAATAGTCAAATTAAATATAAATATTTTATATGATATTTACATTGACTTAATTTGTATGATAATATTATCATTAGATGTAAAACGAAAATTATCTTGTATCTATACCATCAAGATAGTCAATTTTATCATTGCCAAAAATCTAATCTTATCAAATAAATAAATTCTATTACTATAACGGTCTTCAGGTACAAAAAATTAAATTTAAGATTTAGTTTGTAATTTTAAGTGATTAAAGAATGAGAAACTATTTTTAAAATTTTGTAACATTAGAAAAGTGATTATTTAATTATTTTAAATTTAATTATTATCAAACACTTGAATTATTATTATAACTTGAAAAATAAAGTGATAAATATGAAGGAATGGATAAAAGTTTCATTTTTATTATGTGTTTTTGGTTTATTACGTGAAACAAGACCTTCAGAACCATATGGTTTTGAATTTCTGGTGGGTGAATTTCGAAATTTTACAGCAGAGGTGGTTTATCGTGATGCATTGCCTATCGCAACTTATTCCTACCTAGCGCAATTAATCCTAATATTTTTATTAACGGATTACTTAAGATACAAACCGTTAATAATACTCTCAGCTGTATGTGGTATTATTATATGGTCATTGTTTGCATTTACCAAAAGTCTTTTCGGATTACAATTGGCAGAAGTATTTTTCGGAACTTACAGTGCAACTGAAGTTGCATATTACACATATATTTATTCAAAAGTTGATAAAAAATATTATCCAAAAGTGACGTCGTATACAAGAGCTGCAGTTTTTGTTGGTAAATTAATAGCAGCAACCACAGCACAAGCCTTAGTTTACTTTAAATGTTTAAATTATTTAGAATTAAATTATATAACATTGGCAACCCAAATTGCGGCAACAATTTGGGCTCTCTTTTTACCAAGTGTTAAAACGACAGTTTATTTTCATAGAACTAAAGGATTAGAACAGCACTTTCAAGAACAGGGTCAACAAAAATATGGTACAACTGGAAGTAGTTCAAGTATCAAGAATATTGTTCTAACTGAAAAGAAATCTATAACAAATCCATTGGTGTTATTGAAAAGACATTTCATAAATGCTTACACAAATCCATATGTAATACAATGGAGTATATGGTATGCTTTATTATTATGTGGTTATCAACAAATTATTGCATACATACAAACATTATGGAAAGGTATTGAAGAAAATCCAGTTGTAGCATGGAATGGTATTGTTGATGCTGGACTAACCCTTATGGGTGCAATTGGCGCTTTAGTAGCTGGATATGTACATGGTGGACGTTTAAATCATCGCTCTAGTATTATGTTATTGTGTTTTTTATCTGTGATTGAAGGTTGTGCATTATTAGCAACAACATTACCAAGAAATTTATATTTCGCATATTGCGGTTACATCATATTTGGTGCATTATATGCATTTTCAATAACTGTTGCAAGTGCTGAAGTTGCCAAATATTTAGAAGAGGACAGTTTTGGTTTGGTATTTGGTGTAAATACATTTATTGCATTAGTATTACAAACCATTTTAACTATCTTGGTTGTTGACGGTCAAGTTATTGTACTTGATATTTTTGGTCAGTTTATTGTTTATGGTGGTTTGTTCATTGCAACTGGAATTCTGTACGGTGTTTTTATATTAGTTGATTCATATATGAGAAAATAAATTTTTATTTAAAATTTATTTGTTTTTTGTTTTTTTTTGTTTTTTTGTTTTATTCAATATCATTAACTATTTCATTTAATACTGCATTATTCAGTTTGAATGGAAGTGTATTGAAATATGATCGTTTGACAACAGTTACAGATCTCAAAATTAGTAAGTGTTATGTAATGAGTGTTAGGATAAAAATATCAACATTTGTGGATGTTGTTTTTATACCTAAAATTTCAACTTTAAACGTGTAACAACTTTGAATTAATAAAATGCTGGTATCAAATATTTTGTTCACTTCTTATCTACCATTGGTTTTATCATACATCAACATGAGATTCATAATTTACTCCAAAAGTCCCGAAGTGCTCAAAATTCTAGGAATTTTCGGACTAAAATTATTATTTACTTTTAAAAACAAAAATTGAGCCGCAACTTGCAAAACTTAAAACGTGTAAGCCGACTAATGATGCTATAAATGAAATTACCGAAGTATTCAAAAGTTAAATCGATTAACAAATTCTTTGCTTCTCTTCATAATGCTTTTCTACCCTCAGAGCCATTTAAAAATTTAATCTTATAATAAAAAGCCCCAATTTTTTTCACAAATAAATTTGGGATATGGTCTGTTTTTAGTATAAAAAGCTTGATTAAAGATAAATGGTAGCAGAGTTCTAAAAACTACGTTATATGAATCAATGTAATTTAAAAATATTTTGATTTTTTGACATACCGAATTTGACATTTTATTAAAATGACAGTTATTTTATGAAAATATGTTTAAGACCTTCAAATAATCAAAATTATAGAATTGGATAAAAATTATTAAATTATACAAATTAAAATTAATAAGTATTTGGGTTTTGCAAAGAGTGCAGAATCTTTTGATTTACTTGACCTCCATTCGTTAGAAAAATAAAGCACTGAAGCTGTTCTACTTAGAGCAACGTGTTCTTTAAAATTTCTCTTTGCGATTTAATAATAATATCGTTGATTTATTTAATATGATAATTTTATTTTTTAATATTTAAAAAACAAAGTGATAACAAATGTCAAACTTTTTTTTACATTTTACCAAAAATCTAATCTTATCTAAATTACAAGATTAGAGTACAAGAGTCTCAAATAAGATTTTGTGTTTTATTTAGAAAGAGGAAAATTTTAAGATTTAGTCTATAGATTTAAGTACTCAAAGAATGAGTAATTTTTAAATGAATTATTATTAAACGTTATATAGTTTAAAAACAAAATATGAAGGAATGGTTAAAAGTTTCGGGTTTATTGTGTATTTTTGGTTTATTACGTGAAATGCGACCAAATGAACCGTACGGTTTTGAATTTCTAGTTGGTGAATGGCGTAATTTAACCGCTGAAGAAGTTTATCGTGAAGCATTTCCTGTTGGAACATACTCAAACCTAGCCCAATTAGTTGTAATATTTTTAGTAACGGATTATTTTAGATATAAACCATTAATTATACTGTCTGGTATATGTGGTGTTATTACAGTGGCAATGTTTATATGGACAAAAAGTCTTTTGGCATTACAAATATTAGAAGGAATTTACGGAACATTCTTGGCAACAGAAGTTGCATATTATACATATATTTATACAAAAGTTGATAAGAAACATTATCCAAAAGTGACATCACATACAAGAGCAGCATTATTTATTGGTAAATTAATAGCGGGTATTTCTTCACAAGTTTTGATCTACTTTAAATGGATGAACTATTTAGAACTACATTATATAACATTAGGAACCCAAATTGCGGCAACAATCTGGGCGCTGTTCTTACCAAAAGTTAAAACTACGGTTTATTTTCATAGACATAAACATTCTGAAGAGGAGTGTTTTAATATTATAGCAGAAGAAGAAAATCTAACAAAATGGGGTGGACATAAAGGTAGTAGTGCTAGTACAAAAAATATTGTTTCAAGAAAAGAACCTATTTCAAATCCATTGATATTGTTTAAAGAACATTTTAAAAATTCCTACACTAATCCATATGTAATACAATGGAGTATATGGTATGCAATAACATTATGTGGTTATCTTCAAGTTACTGCATACATACAAACGTTATGGAAAATCATAGAAGAAAATCCAATTGTAGTATGGAATGGAGCTGTTGATGCTGTAATAACATTTATGGGTGCTCTTGGTGCATTAATTGCCGGTTATGTGCATGGTGGACGTTTAAATCATCACTCTAGTATGTTATTACTATGTTTTTTATCGGTGGTTGAAGGTTTTGCATTGTTGGCAACAACATTACCAAGAAATTTATATTTCGCATATTACGGTTATATCATATTTGGTGCATTTTATGCGTTCTCAATAACTGTTGCAAGTGCTGAAGTTGCTAAACATTTGGAAGATGATAGTTACGGTTTAGTATTTGGTGTGAACACATTTATTGGTTTGGTGTTACAATCAATTTTAACAGTATTAGTTGTTAATGGTAATGTTATATTACTTGATATTTTTGATCAATTTATTATTTATGGTGTTTGGTTTATCGCAAGTGGAATTTTTTATGGTGTATTTATATTCTTTAACTTATGTAATTGTATTAAAAATTAGACATATTTTTATATCCAATAGTGTTTTATTTACTTTAATTGCGATTTGATTATCTAGTATTGGATGTGATGAAACCACTTGAATCTATTTCAAAATTCAAGAACATATGGAAAACAGACAGCACTACATTGTACTAAGTTTCTAGCGCTATTAATTTCGATTATATGCTTCCTAAATATTCACAAGTGTGAGGGTGGTATCCGAAAAACCACTGCTGTCAATCCCGAATTATAGGAACATAATGCAAGCAGAATATAACCACTTTGGTACCAAATTTGAAGTTTCTGTCTTTAATAATTTCGATGATGTGCTCGTGGGGTCTTGAGAGGTGTGTGGATGGTAGCCGAACAAACACTCCAATTCATTCCAAATTTTGGTGACAACACGTTCGCGCTTAGTTCCAAGTTCTTATCTTTTTTAGTTTCGAGCATACGCTTGTTCAATATTGGGAGGTGCGTGGGAGTTTCCTGAACCATCTTTCAAATTCATCACAAACTTCGGGTTTATTATGAAAATAAAGCAGATCACGCTTGTATCAATTTCGAATTTTGTATAAATACTGGTTTCAAAAATATGCGTTTTAGATCTTGAGGAGCGTTTAAAATTTTCCCGAGCCACCACTCCAATTGATTCTAAATTCAGAACCGCAATTAAAAAAACACTCTTATGCCAAGTGCGAAGCTGCTATCTTTATTGATTTCGGATAAATACTCGTTTGCTCTTTGTTCGATCACAAGCTTCCACGATCCGAACTAAAAGCTAGATTTCGCCCAATCCCATTTGTCATTTGTAATCTACTGTATAAATTTTAACAAATAGCGTCATTATTTTTTGAGAAATATTGTGTACGGACGCACGGATGTACAGTACTAAATTGACTTCTTAAATCAGTATTACGATTATCTATTTTAAATTTTAGGTATTTTGGGATTTTGTCATTTAGGTATTTTCAATGTTGCTCTTGTAAACCCTAAATATATTTTACGTTATCAATATTAGCAAGTGTATTAACATTGAAAACATTATCACATAGCGTATGGTATCTAATTTAGTTAGATAAAATTTAAAGCGGAAGTTATGGTTTAACTGTATGTAGTTACTATTAAAAAGTGGGGGTTTTATCTTTAGTTTGCTTTTCTAAAATTTTTTTATCTTATCTTGGTCAAAAAGCTGCCTAGATAAAACAAGATTTATTTTATTGGCAGAAGAGAATATTAAAAATAATTTAATTTTAGTGTATAATATTACCTGATCGAGGAAAGATTGAAATAAAAAAAAATTTAATTAGAAAATATGGAAAATATTAAAAGAATTAAAATTTAAATAACTTTTACTTAGATTAGTTAAAATCAATTTATTATCAAACTTAAAATAGTTTAATGAAAAATATAAGGAATAAATATGAAGGAATGGTTAAAAGTTTCATGTTTATTATGTGTTTTTGGTTTATTAATTGAAATTCGGCCAAATGAACCATATGGTTTTGAATTTTTAGTTGGTGAATGGCGTAATATAACAGCCGAAGAAGTTTATCGCGATGCATTACCTATTGGAACATACTCATACTTAGCACAATTAGTTGTAGTATTCTTAGTAACGGATTACTTGAGATATAAACCATTAATCATATTATCGGGAATTTGTGGTGTTATTGCAGCGTCAATGTTTATATGGACAAAAACCCTTTTCGAATTACAAATATTAGAAGGAATTTATGGAACATTTTTGGCAACGGAAGTTGCATATTATACATATATTTATACAAAAGTTGATAAGAAACATTATCCAAAAGTGACGTCACATACAAGAGCTGCATTATTTACTGGTAAATTAATAGCGGGTATTTCATCACAAGTTTTAGTTTATTTTAAATGGATGAACTACTTAGAACTACATTATATAACATTAGGAACCCAAATAGCGGCAACAATCTGGGCAATCTTTTTACCAAATGTTAAAACTACGGTATACTTTCATAGAAATAAAATCTTTAAAGAGAATCGTCCAAGTTTTTTAATAAAAGAAGATGATTTAGAAAACTGTCGTGGAACTGAAGGTAATGCTATGATAAAAAATAATGTTTCAACTGAAACTGAACCTATATCAAATCCGTTTAAATTATTTAAAAAACATTTTAAAAATTCCTACACTAATCCATATGTAATACAATGGAGTATATGGTATGCAATAACATTATGTGGTTATCTTCAGGTTACGTCATACATGCAAACATTATGGAAAACCATAGAAGAAAATCCCACTGTCTTATGGAACGGTACTGTTGATGCTGCGTTAACATTTATGGGTGCTATTGGTGCTTTAATTGCTGGTTATATACATGCTGGACGTTTAAATCATGGATCCAGCATATTGTTGCTATCCTTCCTCTCGGTTTTTGAAGGTTGTGCATTATTAGCAACAACATTACCAAGAAATTTATACTGTGCCTACTTCGGCTATACCATATTTGGTGCTTTATATGCCTTTTCAATAACCGTTGCTAGTGCTGAAGTTGCTAAACATTTGGAAGATGATAGTTACGGTTTAGTATTTGGTGTGAATACATTTATTGCATTGGTATTACAATCAATTTTAACTGTGTTAGTTGTTGATGGAAATATTATATTTCTAGATATATTTGGTCAGTATATTGTTTATTCTGCTTGGTTTATAGTTAGTGGAATTATTTATGGTGTATTTATAGTTTTTAACTTATGTATAAGAAAGTAAGTTTGTATTAAATTGTTTTAAGTGATTTTTAAGTAATTAATAATAAATCTGAATTAAATTTCAAAAGTGACTTTGTATTAATTTTTGTGACATTTAGTACTAAAAGTTTTAAATAAATTTAATTACCATTTTAGTTTTACATAAATTTTTCAAATTTCCAAACATATATATAGAAAAATTTTATTTGAAATTCACTTCCTTATATACAAGTGTACAAGATATTTATAATATGTGATATGTAATCACTTTAAAACGAGAAAGAGGGATAAATATAAATCAACTGTGGGATAAATATGAACTTAAACCCGCTTAATATAAACCTAATATAATGCAATGCAGGAGCTAAAAAAGTGTAGCTTTGCAACTGTTCGATGCTGGTTTATGAGACCAACCTTTGTAGATGTTTTTGCTTTAAAATTTTAAAATTTTTTTGCGGTTCTAAGGTTAAGGTTTACTATTGATGGATGAATTGTAGCGCATTTAGGAGAAATAAAAGTTTGTCAACCTTCACTAACCAAATTTGCTTCTTTTGCAAAAATTTCGGATAGACAATTTATTTAGACCATTAGTTATGCATGACAGAAAAGGAAGTTAGAACGAAGCTATTCGAACCTCTTGCTTAAGACAGTCCAATTGTGCAGTAGTTGGCGGTTTACATTTAAATACTTTTTGCCAAGTTTCAGTTCCTCGTCTTATTAGTTAAAGAGTTAAATTTACATTTGAAAAAAAAATTGATGTGCAACATTGTATGGCAGCAACTTAAAGTTAATTCTTATACTTGTTCATTTTCAGTATTAAAGAGGCGTATCTTCTATAAATAAATGAATTTGAAGAAATTAGTGAAATTTACTTACTTTCTACTTGGATCCATACACTTGACTCTATGTCTATACCATCTCTTTTACAACATCATAAACGTAATCGCAAATTTAGTATACCTTTAAAAAAACATTTATACGTGTTCATATAGATTCAATTTATAAGTAGGTAGTGCCAATCACCTAAAATGCTTCAGGGCATAAATAATAAATACTAAATATAAAAATACAAGGTATTGAAAAAAAAAAAAAAAATTAACAAAAATAATTTGACCAACTTTATAAGCTGCTGAGGAATTTTTTTATTAAATATTTGACATTTTTAATTTGTATATAAAAATATTCTTCAAGGTTATGTTATTGTGGATCTGCGTTTTATTTATAAGTTGTCTTTATAAAAGATTATCATACAAACATTGTTTTTTATAGTTTCTAATAATAAAATACAAAATTATTATATAATTTACCGTAAGATTAGGTATTGGGTGTTCTCCAAAATTCTAAAAACAAAATTGTTGAATACTAAAATTCCATTTAATACATAATTACTGAAATTTCTTATGTGCTTATTACGAGACTCACTCACTTTTTATAGTCACTCGTTTGGAAATATTTTTACTATTACAAGTTTCATCCGAGTGACAAAAAAAGGACTCAACAAAATTAAAATAACTCAACATATTTAAAAACGAGACCAGCTTATTTTTTAAGGTTTTTGACATAAAATAAACGTTAATCATGTATATATTTTCAAATGAAGTTCGATAAAAATAAAATCATGCTGTTGAAGTAGTTTCAGTTGGACTTCCTGCTTTATTCCACCAGCTTTAAAAGAATTTGCCAAGTATGGATTTTCTTTTACCAATTTCACCAATTTTCCAAATTGAGGTTTGGTTGTTTTCTTTAAACTAAACAAAAAAACTTATTATTCAATTTATAATTCATTATTTATTTACTTACTTAGTCCGTTCCGTAGCCATATGTTCAACCCAGCAGTGAACTTTAACGATTAAAAACAAAATGTAATATAAGCTGTCACACAAAAAAAAAAGGAATGACTACTTTGTCACTTTTGATTAATTTTTTGAATCACTTTGTGATAATTGTAATGTCTTTTAGTACAGTCACCTCAATCCAGTCGGATTTGACAGTAAAAGTGAGTCTCGTAATAAACACATTAATTAGGTGATTTTATTTGATTAATAAGTCTAATGAAGTTACGTCAAGAAACCCTAACTTTGAAGACAATTCTTAAATTTATATAATAACTTTCCCTTAATCGATATCTTTGAGATTTTGAAATGTTAGATTTTGTCTTTAACAAATTTTCTTTTGACATTTCGTCATACTCCCAAATTAACTGTTCTGTAATTTATTTAAACATTTTTATTAGAATATTACTCTTGCAAGCTTTTTACAATTACTTTATTATTATTTAATTTATCAATGTTTACAAGTGTCTTAACATTGAAACCACTGCCGCATACATTGTATTGTATCTATAGTATTAATAATCACTAATCAGATATAATTTTAAAGCGAAAGTTATGGTTCAAGTGTATATATAGATACTACTAAAAGGGTGGGATTTTATCTTTAGTTTTTATTTCTAAAATTGTTTATCTTATCTTACTAAAAAATAAAAGTTACCCAGATAAAACAAGATTTCCTTAATTGACAAAAAGAAGAATTTTATAAGAATTAGTTCTTATTAATACGTGACCAAGGAAAGACCGGAATACAAAATAAAAATGTAACTGAAAAATAAGAGAATATTTTAAATAAAAATTAATAATTTTAAAAATAATTTTTAATAAAACGCAAAGAAGTTTTACGTATATAAAATCGAAAGTGAAAAATATGAAGGAATGGTTTAAAGTCTCATGTCTGTTATGTGTGTTTGGTCTGTTACGTGAAATACGGCCAAATGAACCGTATGGCTTTCAATTTCTAGTAGGTGAATGGCGTAATATAACAGCAGAAGAAGTTTATCGTGATGCATTTCCTGTTGGAACCTACTCATACCTAGCACAATTAGTTATAGTATTCTTAGTAACGGATTACTTTAGATATAAACCATTAATCATACTCTCAGGAATATGTGGTGTTATTGTAGCGTCAATGTTTATATGGACAAAAAGTCTTCTAGAATTACAAATCTTAGAAGGAATTTATGGAACATTTTTAGCAACAGAAGTTGCATATTATACATATATTTATGTAAAAGTTGATAAGAAATATTATCCAAAAGTGACGTCACATACCAGAGCGGCATTCTTAATTGGTAAATTGATAGCTGGTATTTCCGCACAAATCTTAGTGTATTTTAAATGGATGAACTACTTAGAATTGCATTATATAACATTGTCAACACAAACAGCCGCAACAATCTGGGCTATCTTCTTACCAAATGTTAAAACTACAGTTTATTTCCACAGAGACAAAGCGTTTAACAGTGATTTTACAAACACTGCAATAGAAGAAAATAATCATGAAAAATACAATCCAGGACCTGGTAATAATGCTAGTATAGAAAATATTATTGTAAATGAAAAAGAATCTATAACAAATCCATTCATATTATTCAAAAGACATTTTATAAATGCTTACACAAATCCATATGTAATACAATGGAGTATATGGTATTCTGTAGCATTATGTGGTTATCTTCAAGTAATGTCGTTTATGCAAACATTATGGCAAAGCATTGAAGAAAATCCCACTGTATCATGGAATGGTATCGTTGATGCTGTATTGACATTTATGGGTGCAATTGCTGCTTTAGTTGCTGGTTATATACATGCTGGTCGTTTCAATCATCGTTCCAGTATTTTGATGTTATGTTTTCTATCATTGATTGAAGGTTGTGCTGTATTATTGGCAACATTACCAAGAAATTTATTATTTGCATATATTGGTTATACAGTGTTTGGTGCTATTTATACATTTTCAATAACAGTTGCTAGTGCTGAAGTTGCAAAATATTTAGAAGATGATAGTTTTGGTTTAGTATTTGGTGTAAATACATTTATTGCATTAGTATTACAAACAATTTTAACTGTAATAGTTGTTGACGGTCAAGTTATTCTACTTGATATATACGGTCAGTTTATTGTTTATGCTGGCTGGTTTATTGCAACTGGAGTTCTATTTGGTCTTTACACGTTGTTTGGTTCATGTATAAAATAAAAATTGTTATAAATATTCTTTTGATCAATTTTTAATTATAATTTGATAAGAAATTTTTTATATGTAATAAATACTAAATATAAGGTAGAAGTTCTAAATTTCATTTAAAAAGTTTTCGGAACAACAATTTTTTTTTTTATATCAGCCTACAGTTCAAAACTTTTTTAAATTTATTTATTTGTTGTTGAAGTGCTATTTAACTGTTAACGCTCGAAATTGTCAAAAATATACAAAAGAAAGTGTATATAAAAAGTGTACATATAATTGAATATTTAATAAATGAATGACAGCATATAAGTATATTGTCAAAATTTTATAAATAATTCAAAAAATTGTAGAAATATAATTTAAACAAAGTAATTTTAAATTTAACAGTACAATAACCGTTGCTTTTTAAACAACTCAGCCAGATGGAATTATTATCAGCAGCTGTGTAAATTAACTAACACTTAAGAATTTTAATGTCATTTCAATTGTTGTTGTTTTAAATATTGCATGATATAGTAATTTACGGGTTTAATATTTGTGTATTGAATAAATATTTTATATTGCATATTTTTAGGAAAATTTACATGAAAGCTCAAAATATTGAAACAGTTACGGCTTTAAAAGAACTCCGTTTCGGCTCACTTGTAGACAAATTAAAACAAAATGACAGTTTGACAGTGTTGTCATTTACTTTAGAATTTTTGTAAATAAAATGTTAACATTAAGAAAAGAAACATGCCAAACAATTTGGAACTTTGATATTATTCCGAAAACAATTATTTTACGTGATAAAAATTAAAAATAAATTTTTTAAAATTAGTTTTAAAAATTTTTTTTTATTGAAACGCCAACTGTGTATTTTTTTATTTGATTGTTTTGTATAATGATGAAAAGTTCAAAGTTTTGATTTGATATTTTGTTGTTTTTATTTTTCTAAATTTTATTTTCTTTTGATCCTGTCAATTTAAATTTTATAATATAATATTCTTTTTTTAAGTATTTGTTAGAAAAATTAAATTTATTTTATTAAAGAGAAATTCATGTAAATTTCCGCTTGTGCAGAAATTTACATTTAGAGGTTGGTTTTTTTTTTTTTTTTTGCAAAATTCCCATATCAGTTTCAATATAACCGTAATCATATCTTCTACTCGGAATTATTATTATTTTAAATTTTATTAGCTTGTTAAGTTTTAAATTTTTTTTTATTAGTGTGGAAGATTTTACACGGATGTGCTATAAATAATAATACGAAAAGAAAAAGACAATAATGATATATTTAAATGTAAAAGTTGTTGTTCTTAACAGAATTTTTTTCTTAGTTTTTTACCTCACCCCCAATTTTTGGAACTAAAAAAAAATTTTTAAAAATAAGACATAAAAATAAATAAAAACATCTAAACAAATATAAAATTCAAACTAAATGTGTTTAAGAATGCTAAAACATATATCAAGTTATATTTAGAAAATATATAAAATATCAAATTCGATGGAACTCGCCTAAATATATGCAATGTATTCCATTTAAAAATTTATATAATCATAAGAATAGACAATTTTATAATAAAATTGATCAGAAATCATTTTGATAAAGCACATAACTCTCCAGAAAATGTTTTAATATCACATATATTTTACCACAATGAGAAGTACATTAAAAAACTTTCCTTATCGACTTTATAGGCCCTGAGCATTTCATCTTTTTATACAGAAATTGATATATTCAAGAACATAATCATGTCCTACTTTTACATCACTATAACAGACGGGCTTTGTGTATGGTTATAGAATATAATCCGGGCAATATAAAATGAGAAAACCTGAAATCCGAAATGTCTATAGGTGACATAGATAAATTATTAAAATTAGACCTATAGTAATTGAAAAACACCTATAATTAGCACTAAGTACTATACACAATTTGGTTCAATTAGGTTAAGTATTGATTGTATTGTGTTAAGCATTCAAGAGTCTGTTTGGTTTTTTAATATCCACAGAATTTCAAAATTTTTCAAAATTTTAAGAATTAAGGAATTAAGGGGATAAAAAAAGTTTAAATTAAAAAAAAATCAGAATTTATACATCATATGTGCATAAATAAATAGTTTATGTATTAGTAATTTATCATAATATTAAATTAGTCCTTGATGTAATATATGATTATTTATAATCTCATTCTGACTTTTCAACCGTACGTTAAATTTAAATGCAGAAAGAGATGGAAAATATAATATGTAAAAAAAAATTAAAATCCTTAGAAATAAACAAGGGCAGCTTATAAAATAAAAAGAAAAAATTAATTTCAAAGGAACTGCGTGATCCTTTTCAGCATCCGTTTTTCGTTTTTATTATGCTTATTAATAATTTTTTGTTCTACCTAGTTTAGTAGTAAATGTGTATGTTGAGGTGTATGGGCATTGGAAAGAAGAGATTTAAATATATAGAAAATCATTATTTATACCGGCAGAAGACATCAAAATGGGCACGTCTCAAACATAAATTGTATAATAAAAAAAAAATATATTGAATAAAAATAAAAAAAAAAATCTTTAAAAGAAAAACGATCAATAGAAACCTTTACAATTCTCTTATCATAATTTGCACCTGAGTTCTAAAGATTTGTTTTTGTTTTTCAATATTTTGCTAAAGTTAAAAATCATTAAAAAAATTCAGCAAAAGAGAAATTTTTAATTTTCGGAAAAAGTTAAAACGAAAAATTTAACTTGTAATATTGGAAATTGAAAGTTAAATTCAATTATAGGGTTATTTGCAATCTTTTTTATTATAAGGATGCGTTTTATTTCAACTGCGATCAGTAATGAGAGCGTTGTTAAAAGTTTTTAGGCTCTTGTGATATGTTATAACTCTTGCGTCCGATATATATACCATTTTATTCTTAAATAATTGTAATATCTTGAGTTAAAATTGACTTTAAGGACAACTAATTACAAAAGCAAAAACTAGAGTTCACGATAGTGTTGCGCGTTGGAACTACGCTTTCTTTGCTAAAGCGTTTGTACTTTATTATTTAATAAAGCATATTTTTTTTATTTTTTACAACATTTTAAGGAGAAGGTCAAGTAGGTTCCAACCCAAGTTCATATATGATATAAAAAGAAAATTAAGAATATAAATTAAAATTATTTAAAAATTTATATAACTTCTGTGTATGATAGATGGCGCACAATAAAATTTTGCATTTGTGAAGGTATTCATAATATTATAAAATTACAACAGTTGAGTGATTAACGACTTTGATTGAAAATAATAATTAACAAAATTGAAGCATAGTCTATGAGCTTGTTAATTTCGTATACTCCTTATAGAAGTAAAAAAGAATAAAATTTTTTTAGCTTTATAATAGTCTATCTACAATGACGCTCTCGTTTCGCTCTCGTTTAGCTCTCATTGCGCAATCAACAAATGAATGTCCATAATGAAATGTACACAACAGGGTTTTTTGACATTGTTTTTATTACAAATTCCCTGAACTAAAAAAATTTTAATACTTTAAAGTTTATTGTATAGCTATTTCAATAAAAAATATTTTTCAAAGTTCAATTATTTGACATTTGAATACGTATAGAAGCGAAAAAGTTAAACAACTTTTTTTAATAGCTGCGTAATGACTGCGTCTATTGTGGACACTTTCATACAATTCAATACATTCAACTTAGTTTGACAGATAGCTACGTGTGAAGAATGAAATAAGAGCGATATTTGTAGATTGGCTATAATAGACGCAATTTCAATCAATAACAATACGTTATAAACGAAATTTCAATTTTGAAATATTTTTCTCTTGTCCTAATTTCAATTAAATTCTAAAAAAAAATCTAAAACATTAAAATATTATATAAAAAGAAAATGTAAATAAACCCATATCTTTTTTTTTTTGTTATATATATATATATCGTATATACCTATATCTTTAACTGTCATTTGAATAATTTTAACTTTTGAAATAGGTAAAACAGCGTTAAGCTGCAAAATGTTTTTTTTTTTGTTTTTCTCAAATAAAGCTTAAAGTGTGAGAGGGGGCGGGGAAAAAGTCGTTCTAAAAAAAGAGAACAGTATGGAAAAAAAAAGGAAAACATGAATGAATGAATCAAAAAAGGATATAATTTTCCAACCTTCTGTTTTACATTTTGTACGTTTCCTTTTTTTGTTTTTGCTTTTTTTTTACCTTGGATTTTTGAAATTGTAAAAGATGAAAATTGTGTCAAAATCAAGAAATTGTTACAAAAGAAAAAGAAAATAAATAAATTCTAAACTAATAACTCCATTAGCATTTTTAAAATATTTTTTATTTGTTTTGTTTATTATTATTGTATATGTCTGTACTGTATTAGTAACAGTACTGTTAAAAATTATTGAAACAAGTTGATCGAAGTAATTATAAATTTTTAAAATGTAATTTTGAAAATATTAACTTTAGATTTATAGGGATTAATGAATATTAGCAGCGTAAGTTGGTGTAGGTAGACTTACTAGAAGTGATCCATTTTTTTTTTCTTATGTTTCTTTTTAAGACAATCTTTTCGCCCTATTTTCAAACACTATAATGTTTCACTTTTTAATATTATTTCATTTGTGAAATTAGGTTCCATATCATGCGAATCCTTCCCTATCTGGCAATGTAGTACCTATATTTCTTATTATCACTAATCAAATGATCTTGTTGCACTAAAACAATATTTGACAACAAACCAATTTTTTTTTTAATTAAAGACTTAAACACAATTTAAGGTACTTAGTATAATGTAAAAAGAACTAAATATATGTATTAACCTTAATACGTTCTTAACAGATACTCAATATACCGCGCACTAAACTTTTAAATAAATAAAAATAAAGTAATACTCAGTCTAGTAATATAATAGGTGTCTACGGTACTTTTAATTTCCTTTTTGTTAAAATTTATAACATCCTTGAAATTTTTGTAAAATGTTCAAAATTTTGAAAAAATGTTTAAAAATGCTAAAATATGCTGTAAAAGGCGAAATAAGCAAAAATATGCCCTACAAATAGGGCTTAAAATTCATAACTTTTCATGAAACGCATAAATAACCAGTCCATTTCTCAATAATGCTCGTGCATGTTTTAGGTTGCCCTGGTGATAAGTATTTGGTGTAATAGGACCCATAAATTTTGAATAAGTGCGTAATTTCAAATTAATTTATTCTTTTTTATTATTAATTTTTTCTTCAAGTACAAAAACTTTTAAACATTATTGTAGGTAATTTTCAAAGGCATGTAATGTACAATATTTAAATGTTAAACGAAATATTTTGGATAACACACATTTTTGTGGGACAGATTTTTTTTTACAAAAATGATGTTAATGATTTCCTTTTTACAAAAGAATATTTCAAATATGAATTTGACAGATTTACAAAGTTAAGTAATTCTTTGATAGATTTCACACAGTTGATTTTAATGTATGTATATATATATATATATATATATTTCTTTTTGTTTTAAAATTAACATCGTATTTTATTATTTTAACACTTAACATATAACATGCTGTAATTCTTTAAAGTGATAAAATAATTTTATTAGTGAAGTGTACCTTATTATTTTAAGAAATATAATTGATTGTATTGGTATTTAATTGATCCGTATTAAATAAAATAGTAATTTATTAAAATAATTAATTAATACTTTAAATAACTGGCATCAGGTGCCTTTTTGATAGTTTTACAAGTTTACACATTGTATAATTAGAAGTAAAATTCCTTTTCTATAACAACATAATGTAAATAGTAACAAGTGTAAATACTCTTTGATATTAATGAACAAGTGTAATATTATTCCGAATTATTGTAAAATTGTAAATTTTTAGTTTATAAAAAAATTTTTTTTAGTAAATCCAGTTTCCATTAAAATAAATATTATATGATTTATATTTTTTTTTTTGGGGAATATTTACAGTTATTGATTGGTAATGATCTATTTCATTACTCCAGGTTTAAGAAGTTGACTTTTTTAAAGGAAGTCTGCAATGTGGTAAGTTAGTGGGTCAGTCATTCCTTTTTAAATATGTCTGGTATTATATTTTAAATTATGTATATGATCTGACCAAGATTCAAATAAGATACTCTTGGATTGAAAGGCTGACGTCAAAACCACTGCGCCATTGATCGGCTGTAAAGGAAGTTGTATTCGAATATATTGTTCTCATTTTTCAATTAATTCAATTATTTCTTATTGAAACATAATTTTTTTTATCATTTTTAGTTGATTTATTAACAAAGGACGAATTGTTTTAAAATTCCAGATAGTTCTATTTAGCCTTTAATAAAATAATTCACGTATTTTTTATACAATAGTGTATATTATATGACTGGGTTAAATGTTCAGTCTGTTTAAATCAATAATAATCCTAAATATCCCAAATCAAAATCCTTCCTAATTCCCTTCATCGTCACCAAACTGCACATTTATATTACAGGTCCCTTTCTCAACTTTTATTCAAAAAGTGTGTAGTTTTGCTCTGCTAAAGTCGCACACTATCTAAAGGAACACTGTACAATTCAAATGGGTTGGTTCCAAAGCTTTACATTCCCTCGTAAAACAAAAAAAACAAGGTTCTAGTACTGCCTATTTCGGTAATTTTGAAGTAATAAACAAGCATATAAACTTTATAATATTTACTTCTTATGCATATACCATGGACCAGGTTTTCAAACCACCCATCTATCTTCGAACAATCATTCACTCTTTTTTTTTATTTTAAAAAATATTTTAAATGTCAAAAGTATTTGACAGTTTTGAATTTTTAACAATATGAAATGTCATTTAAGCTGTTCAACTTACCGACGATACATAATAAAACTCAAAATTTAAATCAAAGACTCCGGCCACAAAAATCATATTTTTTTTTTTTTTGATTTTCTTCCAACCAACTTTTAAACCTTCAAAAGGATCATTCATTCAACTTTCCCATACACAATTCAACTACTCAAGTACGAGTACCAAGTTTAAATCCTGATCCATTGTGTATGGGATGTATTACGATTTATATTTTGTTCAATATTGTAAAATAATTTTATTATTAAATTAAAACATAGCAACAATATAATCTTCAGTTTACACTCACACCACACCACACCCTAATTGTATACCTTTAATAATACGTACATAATATACAATCGTTGCTCAGACACCATGAAGCTTAATAAAAAAATTGTTATTTTATAAATAAATGTTTTTTATTTTTCAAGCTTCCCTTTTTATTTCAATTTTTTTAAATTCGATGATTTTTTTGTTTATTTTTTGTATTTTTTGGAAATTCTTTTCTATTCTAAAAGTTCACCAACCTGTTTTTTTTTTTTCTTTACTATTTTTTCTGCACATCTTTTGTCTATACATTATTTTTATTCCATATTTGTTGTTGTTGTTGTTGTTGTGCTTGTTTTTTTTCTCTTTTATTTATTTTTATAAATTATTACATATTATTATGCAAAATTGAACAAGAAAATGTGTAAAAAAAAAAGAAAAAGAAAGAAATACAATACATACAGCATAAACAGGTAGAACATAATAAAAAAATTCTGTTACTTTTTTTCTTTCAACAAAAGTAGCAAAAGATATTTTACAACAGTGGTAACAACAACAACAATAACAATAAGAAAGGATCTAAAGGTAAAAAAAAAAATGAACGATGCATAAAAGAGATATAGACATTGGAATCATAAAAATGAATTATTTTGTTTTTTTATTTTATATCATTTAAGTCAACACAAACACAACGAATTGTTTTGTTTTTGTTATGCTTTTGTTTTTTTGTTTTTTTTTTTTTTTTTATATTTGTTTAACTTTTGTTATCATGTTGTATATTATTATTTTGCATTTTTTGTTGTTATTTTATTTTTATTATTATTATTATTATTATATTATAATATATCCTTTTATTTATCCTTTTTGATATTCGTTTCCTTTTCCTGTGTTATCCTTATGCAAAGTAAAAAATCTTAGTTGCTATTTTTTTGTTTTTGTTGTTGTGTTTATTTTTTTATTATTGTTGTTTTTTTTTGTGTATTGTTGCTTATTTATTGCAACAGAACAAGACATTTCCGGATATCCTTGCTGGTGGAAATATTGTATCCGATTATAATATGAATAAATGTATATTTTTTGGAAATTCATATATATAAATATATATATGTATGCACTTGTTTTGCGTTGTATAATAATAATTTTTTTTTTATTTTTGGAAAGAAAACAAAAGAAAACAAATTTTTTTTGTTAATTTTGGCAAATTTTTGTAGTTTTGCATATTTTTGGGAGTTGAATGATATTTTATTTGAGTTTTTTTTATTCATTTTATGAATGACAGTTAGTTATTTTTGAAGTACAAAAAGTTATATAATGAATATTGGTTACATAATGCAGTTCTCACATTAAATATTATTAAAAATTAGAAATGGGGTTAGAAGTAAAAGTGGTAGAAAATGGGCTTAGAAGTAAAATAGTGGTATTCAAAAAGATGTGAAAATTTATATCAATTTATTTGATTGCATTTTTGACTGGTAATGGTAGAAGTTACGATGGAGCTATGAAAGATTAGTGATTGTTTGGGTTTGAAATATACTGATTGTACTTTTTTTGGGGTTTATTGTCATTATATTAAAAATGGCCTAATTTATAATGAAATATAAAGGGGACTGCTCACCCGTCTTGGGTTTATACAGACGAATATAATGTTGTTTTTAATTTTAATTCGAAAATGCATTCTATTTTTACATCTCGAAACCTGCTCAGCTTCTCATTTCGATTTATTTTAATATATTTTATAAGACTTGTATAGAATTAGAATTTGAGGAACTTCCCTGTTTAAAAAATAGAATATATTTTGAATTATCGAAAATTCAGAATTAAACAATAAATTTCGAACTTATAGATATTATATATATTAACAATTATTTAATATAAATCGCAAAAATTATCTTATTAATGTTTAAAGAAAAGTTGTTATCAAATAAACGGAGACCCTATTTACTAAAGGAATATATGACTACTAGATTCATAATTCATGGGTATTTCAAAATCATTTATTTTAAAAGATCCTATACCAAGTCTAGCATTAAAATAAAATTTTTAATTTTTAGAGCCAAGTACGCCCATACCATACACTTTCCCTTTTACATTATTTGTATATAAATGTTTTTATCAGCAGTGATATCTAATTTATATTGATATTTTGAACCGTCAGTGTAGGGGGAACTTATTTTCTTAATCACGTTGGACTTTTATTAAGTCAAATCTCTCCCTTATAAATTGGGGTACTTAAAGTTTTTGTTGGGCTTTAATGACCTAAAATCGCCTGCTCTGAAATTAACTCCTTTTGGGATTAAAACTTTTAAAGCTTTGCAACTTAAGAGCCAGTTTGTTCTAAAGTATCAAAAGGCTACATTTCGAATTTAAATACCACAATTTCAATAACGGTAAAAAAAGAGGATGTGAATGTATTTTTTTTTTTATATTGTACTGTATTTAATTTTCTTAAATTGTTACTGTCTTTTTTGTTGTTGTTGTTCAATATTCTGTATTTTATGTGTGTGTTCTATAGTTATACTATCCCATTGTTTCTTATATTCTATTGTATATATATTTATATATATATATATATATATGTAAAGAAACATTGAATTATATAAACGACACACAATTTCGGCATAATGTAATTCTTTTTTTATGTTTCCTACATTAAAAACAGTTATTTTTGAAAATATTACAGGTAAAATTGTCATCTTAATTTCAAGAATACACATTTACATATTTGTACATATCTATATATATATATATATATATATATATCATATCATATAAATATACCTGAATTTATCCAAAATAATTTGAATTTGAATGCAAGCTACGAAATTAAAAAAAAAAAATACTTACAAAAAAAAATCCTTGCCAAAGGATAATATTCAAAGATTTTATATAAAATATTTATATATATATATATATATGGAAGATTTTCTATAATCATATATAGATAGATATTTGTATATATATATTAACATTTTTATAAGTATAGATGATAGAAAAGGAAAATTCTGATATGGATAAAGATTTTCACTATAAAAAAAAGAAAATTTTGTTTCCGTTATGTTTTTTTTTTCCTTGGTTTTTCTTGGCAATAGGAAAATTATTTTTACTTTTGCAACAACTTTTCCATATATGTATATGTTCATGTATACATCTTTGTACGTTTTTAAGTATTTACTTATGTAAATAAAAAAAAATAAACAAAAACAAAAGAAATTTTCCTGAATACTTAAGTAAAAGCATGAAAATTATATTAAGGGGAAAATCCTTAAGAAATTGGGATTTTTAAGGAATGAAAATTTTTTTTCAAAAAATTTGTTGATAATGATAATCTTGCCATTTTTGTTTTCTTATAATTTTGTTATTTTTTAAAATTTTGAAAAATTTTGAAAAATTTTCATTTTATATTGAATAAATTTTTCCCTAAAGAAAACAACAACAAAACTTCAAAAAACAAAAACACCACTTTAATATTTAATTTTTGATATTTTTTAAAATTTAAAAAAAAAACAATATTGTAAAAAGATATTTTAATGAGGGGTTGAAAGAGTTTTAAATGAATTCGTCCGCCCACCCATCCACCTCCCTTCCTTGGTGGGAAGGGTTTTATTTTAATTTTGAACCAAGTTAATTAGAATTAATAATGGAAAATTAATATTTAATGAAGGAAAATTTTTTTTTAAAGTGGGTAATGAAGAGTATCTATAAGTATAAGTAAGTAAAATATATTTTAAGAAAAATTAATTTTAAGAATTTTCCTTATTTTTTTTTTTGATGAAATAAGTATTTAATAACGCGGAAACGGAAATGAATAAATTATAATTTTAATTTTTGTTGTTTTTTTTTTAGAATTTTTTTTAATATAAAATGAATTTTAAGTACGGGGAAATTCCCGAAAATTAAAGGGAAAATTAATAAAAGGTATTGGTTTAAAATCTTTTTAATTAAACTGTATAAATTTTTAATTAATATTTTAATTTAGGCGCAGTTAATGGCTTTTAATTAAAAGAAATGTTTGTACTAAGATCCCATATCCCTTTTTTTTTTAGAATTAAATTGTATATTTTGTTTTTGTCGATTAAAGGTTTGTTTTTTTCGGAATTAAATATAGAGTTATTTGTCTAAAATTTAAAGGTAATTACCTAAATCTATTTCGGCAACTTTATGAAGGAAATTTGGGAGTAAAATTTATTATTAGAAGAGTTCAAATTTCGGGTAAATTACCCAATTAAGATAATTTTACTAATTTAGTTTAAATTAAATTTTAAGTATTTGTTTAAATTATTAGAATGAAATTGTTACCACATTCTTTCGTATCTTGTAAATTGTTGCAAATTATTTTGTGTTAAAACATCTTTTGCTTACCTGTAATTAAAAGAAAAAACATAATTAATTAGTTTTAAAATTTATTGCAAAATTAATTTAGATATTTTTTTTTTAAATGGATTTGTTAAATTATAATTTTATTAATTTTTTTTAGAATAGTATTGGTTAGAACTGGATTTTGAA
This sequence comes from Dolichopus griseipennis, assembly GCA_963082915.1. NCBI lineage: Eukaryota > Metazoa > Arthropoda > Insecta > Diptera > Dolichopodidae > Dolichopus > Dolichopus griseipennis. Next base: position 77,911,667 of record OY720441.1, on the reverse strand, counting down.
CAATAGAATTAATAATATTTTAAACATTGTTATAAAAATTATAAAAAAATATAATTTTATGTAAAGATTAGTATTGGAATTCTAAGTTCATGTATTAAATATTCTAATGAATATCAAAATGGCTAATAAAGTACTGATCATTACTAAAATTACAGATGACTGCTTATCAAACTTAAAAGTACTGATATCTACCAGTACTTTAACTAGATTATTTAATGTTAAAATTATTATTGATGTACTGGTTTTAAGAAAAATTACTGGTGGATACTGGCCAAAATTACTAGTGACTATCAGTACTTTAACTTGAACTTTTATTTGTTTAATATTAGTGACGCATACTTATATACTTTAACTAAACCAATATACCACATTAAAAATACTCATAATTTTTTGATTACTGGATAAAAAAGTACTCAAATATCTTACAATTCTTTCTCTTTTAGCTTTCCATATTAAATGAACTTTTTTATTTCTTATTACACAATGTACTTGTAAATATTTATATACTGATTAATTTGTAATCAATTCAGTTGTAATCATAAATTCAGAGTTAAAAATATTTTAATCAGTACAATAATGAATAGATTAATTTTATTACGTGGTATTCATTAGTCATAATTATGTAAAATTAAAAAATCGAACATCTTTACAAAATTGAAATATTTATCTATAACTCATATATATATAGGTAGTCCTCGATTAATATTATTCTAGTGCCTCAATAGAGTGATTCATTAGACTGTAGGTTTCTAGTTTAAAATATCGGAAAAGTCAATGATTACTTTCTGGACATAAACGATTAGAAGCCCTCATCATCGTAAAATTCCTTTTTTTTTTACTGTATGTCAAAAGGGTATACTAAATTTACCATAACGTTTGTGACACAGAGAAGGACGGGAGTATACATAGACTCCAAGGTATGGATCGGGTCAGAATCGAAAAATCAGTCGATGTATGTCCGTCCGGATAAGTTAGAAATTAAAGGAGCAAAGATTCTGAAATTTTCACAAATTAGCTTTTAGACAATTGCCTTCATCGCTTTTGAAATCCAACGTATTTGCTGCACCGGCTCGACCGTCTGCCATACATCTTCACATGAAAATAACTGTATACTTAGTAAAACTGAATATTTTAAATGCCAAAAATAGTTTATATTTGGGTCCAAAGTTTGTGCAAGCTGTCATACAACTTCTTCTTTAATATCAACATTACTCTATACCTAATAAAACTGGAAGTCTGAAATTTTGTCAATAGTAGTTGTAATGGAAATTACTGAACTTTAAAACTGTAATTGAAAACATTTAAGAGCATAGAGTTGGATTTAAAATTCAGCCGATCTAGTTTACTTAAGAGGTTCAAAGAGATGTCCTTCAACTTAAATTTCCTTTTGTACATAACTGAAAGTCTAATAAGTGTTGTATTTAAAATTTTGCCAAACAAAATTAATCGAATTATTTAATGTATATTTAACGATAATACTGGTATCCCAGAGTTGACACAGTCAGTAGCGTAGACTTTCTTCCTCATTTTAATATAATTCAAAAAGGGACTTAGAATCGACCAAGTAAAAACACATCCAAATTTATCATAGTTTTCAATTACATTAAATTTTTCAAATTTATATAAATTAGTATAAAATTAGCTTGTCATTTAGTTTTAAATTTTATTTGAAAACTTATAATTTATTTTATTTCTCTTTTTTCATTTTCTTTTATAAATCATTAGTAATTTTTTGAAAAATTTCCATAATTTAAAGTACACAATAAAATACAAAAAAAAAATAAAATTTTTCTTTATTATTTTTATTTGTAAAAAAAAAAAAAAAAAAAAAATTTAAATTTAAATTTGTAAATTCAACAAAATGAAAATTCCCTTGATATTTTATTACTTTTCTTTTTTGTGTAGTTTTATATAGAAATAAAATAGAAAAATTTTACATTTTCATTATTTATTTAAATGTTATTTTTGTGCATTGGAAAAATTCTTCTTTTAAATTATAATTTTCTCTCTAATTTTATTTCTTATTTATTGTATTTTATTTTTTTTATTTAATTTTTTTTCTTCTTTTTATTAAATTATAAATTATTTTTTAAAGAAACAATGTTGTTGAAATTCTTCTTCGTAAGTATTCTAATTTTAATATGAATAAATTAGACCAGATTTTTAAAATTAAAATACGAGTATTCAGTACTTTTTAGTATTATTATTATTATGATAATATGTACACTTGAGTTTATTTTCGCTAGTGAGAGGGGGACGGGGAAGTTGTGTAATACCAAATAATATTCAAAATAATTTTGTGATAATCTTAATAGCTAATACCGGAAATAAAATTTTAAAAAGGAAGTAAGTGGAAGAAACATGAAAGACAATATATATATATATATAGAATATATAATTTAAAAGTTGAATTGTAAAGTGCCCAAGCTATAGTACGTTTTTTCAATACTTTGATATAATTTTTAAATAAGTGTTCAGATTGATTTATAAATTAGCTGAATAGCATTGTCTATAATAAGGAAGTAGCTAAACGCTACCTTACTACTACGTTATTTTGATTCTTCCTAACCTAGCTTTTACATACTGTTGCCAGCACTTCAAAATCATATTTTTAATGTCATAAAATTAAAAAAATAAACAAAAGCAGAAGTTTTTTTGTAAGAATTTGTATTTTCTACTAAAAGATGAATTTCATTGGGAAAAGTACTTCTTGAGGCTCTAAATTAGTTAACCATAATCATTTCATAATTTCAGTTAGTAATAATCATTTCTTAATTGTTTTATTTTTAATTCTACTTTTTTTCTAAATATTTAATAATATTTATTAATAACATACCGCTATTTGAGTTTAATATCCTTCCTTTTTTTAAATGGATTTCCATGACAATATTCAAACCAGATTTCGTTTTCATAGATAGTAAAATGACATTTAAAACTAGCGATAGCGGCGGTAGTATGTAAACGTTATGTAAAGCAAACAAAAATGGTCGAAAAAGTTTATTGTAACTTTATCTTAATCTGAACTTTTACAACGATATATACAATAATAAAATAGTGGAAATTTGCATGGTTGTTATTTTCAAAGCAACTAAAATCAGAGCTTGAACTTCAGAACACTTATGACTTGTTATTCATCCGGTGTTTTAAATCACCCATATACAGCAATAGCGTGTTCTATGCAAGTACCACAAATATGTCAATGATAATCAAGCAAATTAACTGAAAACTTATTTTTGTAATTTTTTTCATAATATATTGACTATAAATTATTTCTCTGAACTATGATATGAGTTAAAATATTCTCTCAATAGATGTAGTAATTGAATAGATTAACTAGTTTCGAACAATTGGTGTCTTTGAAACAATTAATATTCTTAAAAATATATACTAAGTATATAACTATATTTCATTAGTAGAATGCAGTGAATTACTAAGTTTTTATGCAAATATCTTCTTCAAGATGATTTTATCGTACGTAATTTTTATAATTTCTCATATTGGAAATCTTCTTTATTTACCTTCATATTCTCCTCTATTTTTTTATATCAAAATATAAATATGTGTCGGAACTCTCCCCTATTTTCAAAAAGAGCATCTGGTCACTCTAATTTCTCAACAAAATAACTACTTATCGGAATTTCATTTCTTCTTGCCTATACATAAAATTTTATTTTTCATTCTTTTACTCAAAAGTTACGTTCCTACTGTAGGAGAGGTACACTGAATCAGCTAATTCGATCAATTTTTATTTGTCCTTTTTACACATTTTTCCCCTTTGACTCCTTTCGAACAAAAAAACAAAAAAAAATTATAAATCCTCGAAATAAACAACAAAAACAACACATAAGAAAAGCATCATTACTTATTTGCATTTCAAAAGTTTTTGGTGCTGTGTTTTTAATGGAGAGTGGGATGTTTTTAAAGAAAGTAAGAATAACTTTTTTCTGTTACACTTTTCCATAACACTCGAAAACTTTTTTTTTTAATTTTTTTTTTGTGTCCCATTTTTTTTTTTTTTTTGATTTCCTTGTGACGAAAATCTTAACCTGTGTAATTTATTACAACTTTTTTTCTTGTTTTTTGTTTTACTTCCCTTTTTTGTCTGAATTCAAGACCTATTCATATTCTTTAGTAACTGTACATACTATTATATAGGTTTTATCATTCTATAGTAGTCCCATACCCTATCCATCGCATAATATTGGAAGCTTTACAGGAACAA
>OY720441.1:77871936-77907245 GCA_963082915.1 Dolichopus griseipennis | reverse complement strand
TATTGGAAGCTTCACAGGAACAAGTTTTAATATGAATACACCAGTAACTGAAGCAGCAGAATAAAAGCAAAATAAGCAGCTAAAAAATGTACAACCAGTTCTAATAAGGAAGGCTCATTTCATCTCTTTCTAACTTTGTTTTTTTTTTTTAAAAGGACATTTTTTTTTTTTTATTATGTTGTCCTTATTAAGATTTACAACAATATAACGGAGTCAATGTGACAGAAGTGCTATTCAGAGTTACTTAAAAAAAAAAATCGAAAAAAAAGGAGAAAATCCTAAGATAAACTTTTTTTTTTCGGAAAAGTTTCGTTTAAATTTGTTTTTGTTTCATATTGTGAATGGAATATTTATATTTTGCTACATAAAATTGAAATTTAGTTCAAATAAGAGTAAAAGAGAAAGAAGACAGAGTAAAATTTTTTAAAATAAATACAATGAAATTAAAGTTTGTTTCGTATTGGGTGGTAAAATGAAGGAAAATAGTTTTATATGTATTTTTGTATTACAAAATTGTAATCAAATCAATTCAGTAATAGAAGAATAAGAAAAATTGTACTAGAATATTTGCAAAAAAAAAAAAGTGGACAATACTTTTAGTTTAGTACGAAAAAATGGTAAAATAATTACCTATATTTGCATTTAAAATGACTTCTGTAACAGGGACGATTCAACTGGTTTTAGAATCGAGTACTAACACTGTATGTCGTAGACAAAATACTGGTATTTGTAAAAGTAAATGGTTTTGATAGTTTAATTTCTAAACTTAATTAGTTCTATATTTGAAGGAGCTCTATTATAAATTGCAGTTACACATTGTAGAACACATTACCATCTTATGTGTTTCCCAATACATTTGATTTAAAGAAATTCAAAAGAGAAGTCAACCTATTATTTCTGAGTTTTTAATTTAAACCTTGAAGGACATTATGTCCCATCACTTGTTTTCAGTCATTATGCTGAGCAAGAAGTTTAAGTGCTTATTCCATTATTTTGTCTATAGAGTACCTTTTGAGAGACGTTTAGAAGCCTTGGTGGAGCTTATTTCTTAGCGCTGTTTCTTTTTTTTAAAAAAAGGTGAATTGTTATTCAACATTGAAATTATTGACAATGTTATTAATAAATTTAATCCTAGGGATGGATCCATGTTAATGCAATACAATTTAATAACTTAAAATTAATTTATAATACCTTATATTATTATAAAACATATGTAGTACATTATAATAATTAATTTATTTATTTTTTCTTTTTCAGGTATGTTCTAACACTGAAATTTAAGTAGTAAAAATATACATCATAAGGTCTAATCATAAGACCCTGGAAAAATTAGGTAATTCGCCATTTTATTCAACCAACTTAATCTACTATTAAATATAAATATGAGTCGCCACTGATTCATATAATTTTTGGATTTAAATGAAGCCAATGAAAACGTTTACACTCCACATATACATTTTCACTTGCACACATATATATGTATATATATATATATATATATATATATATATATATATATATATATATATATATATATATATATATATATGTATAACATCTTACATATATATTTATATAATATAGAACATAATATTAAAGAAGACTTCTTAAAATTCCTTATGTACCTCTACTATATATGATCCCTTTATTATTTTTGGAGTTTGTCTTAACTTTTTTTCATTTTGTGTTGCAATAGCAGCATTAGCAGCAGCAGCAGTTAATTCTATGAATTTTCACGACTAAAATGTATAAATATATATTTATATAGTATATACAGATAGTGTGCTGGGCTATAACTACTGGCGATGAATACAAATCTGTAATTACATTAAGCACATAAATTTTACTTTCCTTCTTTTCTATATAAATTTTTGTTCAGTTTTTCTTACACTTTTTGTATCCCAGTTTTTTTTTTGATTTTATAAAACTTCTATTTAGACTTTAGAAATACAATTTTTTTGTTTCTTTATCTTTAGTATATTTTATTGTTGCTGTGGTACTTTATAAATTGAAGTTTTTTTGGAGTATTTTTGTTCTTTATGTGTTTTTTGTTCTACATTTTTATAATATAAGGTAACTGGTTTAAAAATTGACCATTAAATGCTGTTTAAGCAATAAGTCCTTCAAAAAAAATATTGAGCTTTCTACGTTTATTGTATATTTTATTGAAGGTTGAAATTAAATAAATGCGAGTTCCTAGGATTAGTTCGCAGATTCAGAGCACGTACAATCAGAACGGATTGAAGATTGAAACGTCAGAAATTTGTTATATTGATTTAACTGAATTTGAATATTGTTTTAACTTCCAAAAGCACAAACTTTGAATTTATTTTAATTAGTGTCGACGAATCTGTTGTGTCGCACTATTTGCTATAATGACATTTTAACACATATATTTAAAATGTAATCATGCCAAAGACAGGGTCGTGGCCTATTTATTCAACTCATTAAATATAAGGAAATAAAGTTAAGTACTTACAATAAGTGAATTCAAATGTAGTTTAACAAATTGCTGAAGTCTAAGAAATATTTAAAATATTGAAGATAATCACAAATAATGCCAATTCAACATTGTTACCCTATTTTTTTTACATTAGTTATAAAACAGCACATTCCCAAAATGCTTGTAATTTTATTTGATTCCCTATTTTACGTAAAAAATAAAAGCAAAAGGAGACAACAATAATATAATTTTATTTTTCACTCTGTATTGTTCTTGACAAAATAAAGTAAAAAGAAAGATGGGGTTATTTATGTATTGGCATATTTCTTTTCTTTACATACACTAACAAAATAACACTATTCACAAAAGTACTTTTATATAAATTTATACAAGAATATATACATTAAAGAAAGAATAAAAGTATTTCTTGAATTAATAGGTCATCACGTTTTCTAAAACAAAAATTTCACAGGGGAAAAAATGTCCAAAGTATAGCATGTACATAGGGTAAATTATAAATTCTTTAAGGTTTTTATATATGGTTGGGAATCTTAAAGAACCATAGTATTTCAACTGAATAAAATATATAATAAATAGAAATTGTATAAATAAATACCATAAATGATTTTTTAATAAAGGACATACAGAGTGATGACAATGCAATGAAAGTAATCCCCCAACTCCTTGGTCGTTTACATCCTGTTTTAAATTTCTTTTTAACAATTTTTTCGATTCGATTAATTTAAAAATAAAGAAACATGTTTCCCTTTTATAGATTTTCTATTTTTTTTTTAATAGCTTCTTTTTATACAGAATTGAACATCTTGTAATTTAAAAGTATTGGAAAAAGAAACGAGTACCATTATATAACAAAATTACAAAAATACTTAAGTAGGCCTTACTAATTTGAAACCCCTTCATATTATAAAATTGGAACATTTTAATATTTCCTCATTCTTATTCACCCATCCCTGCTTTTATAGTGTTTTTTTTTTCTAGTATTTGCATGAAATTGGATTTTATTTTTTGTTTGTGTATTAAGTACTTAAATTAACCCCACTCCACCCATAGTTATATTCAATCTATGCATACAAATTTGATAGATTTTGTTTTGTGTTAGAGATTTTGGTTTCGAATAATTTCTTTTCCGGGTTTTCTTTTTTTTGGTTTTATTTTAAGAGTAAAATTTTTTTTTTTATAAAATTACTGTACTGCAACATTAAAGATAATAATTTAGTTAGAAAGAGAGAGATAATTTAAGATATTTTTTGTTTCGTCCAGTTTAATTCAAATTAGATGGATATTAAATAAAAATGTAAATTTTTTTTTTCATTTGGTATCTTTAGATTTTGATATTTTTTTCTTTTTGTATCTTTAGATTTTAAATTTTATTCTAAACCAATTTGAGTTTGAGTTTTTTTTTTTGAGTGAAAAAAAAAAAGGAAAAAAATTTTAATGAAGAAAATAATTTATTCCTTTAATTTCTTTTTCAAACTAAAATTTCTATTTGGAAGGAAAATTTGAAAAAGAAATTATTATCTTTAAGTAATGAAAAAGATCAAGGATTTTAAAAAACCCGCATTTTTATAATTAAACAAGGTTTCATAATAAGTTTTGGGTAAAAATGTATTGAAAAAAATGTTCAGTTCAAAATGTAGCTCAATTGTAGCTCATTTTTTTGCATATTACTTTAAAAAAAATTCGGACAAGTATTCAACTTGCATGTGTTTAAAAATTAGAAATTTAGAATTTTTGATCTCTTACAGCTCCTAAACAGAGGACCATACAACTTCCTAAAATATTCATACATATTTTTTAAGATTTCAAAACTTCAAATTCCTAAACTAAAACTGTTTGAAAGATTTAAGTGGAGAAAAATTTAGCAAAAATTGAGTTTCAATATAACGGAAAGAAAAGTACCGTGTCGTAACCTATGATAACAGCTATTGTTTTGCAGATTTCTAGATTGAATAGATTCATTATATATAGAACTTTTCTTATAACATTTTGAGTATAAAGGGTTTTTTCGGACTTTGCAAGGCTGTAGTATCGTAACGGGTAGGGATATTGAAAACAAATCTTCCATGAAATTAGATTTTTTGCAATATCTGCCAAATGTCAAAATATCTTTACCTTGTTTAAAGCCTTGTAAAAGTTTTGTAAACTAACGGATGAACGGACAGACAGAATAAATCTATACTGGTTCAGTTTTTTTTTACATTTTTTGAAAATGTGCTAAAAAATAGTTTTTACTACAATAAATTTTCTCTTATGTAGTTGAAAATTTTTATTATACCCGTGCATACATATATGACATCGGGTATATTAGATTTGCTCCTCCGTTTGTAACGCATCGATCTAGACGAGCTAGATATAGTGTCAAGGGTACGTATCGGCTCAGAATCGAAAAATTAGTCGATCTAGCTATGTGTGTCTGTCCGTCCGTCCGTCCGTCCGTCCGTCCGTCCGTCCGTCCCTCCGTCCGTCCGTCCGTCTGTGTGTCAGCACGATAACTCAAAAACTAAAAGAGCTACAGTTTTGAAATTTTCACAAAATATTTTTCAATCAATTTCTAGGTTCCCTATTTTTTTTGGTTAAGATCGGACCAAAACTTCGGGTAGCTCTCGAACAGCTAACTTTTTTAACTCCAATATTTTCATACAAAAATTTTAACATGAAGTATTTAACATGAAATTATATGAATTTTGTTTGTTTTTGTTTTTTTGTTTGTTTTTTTGTTTTTTGTTTTTGTTACAAAAAGTAGATAAAGATTTCGAGTTAGAATTTCATATGATTTAAATGATGCGTAGTTTATTTAAGATAAGCAAAAAAAAAGAAGACAAAGATTTTTTTTAAGTAAATGGCTTCATAAATAATTTATATATGTATATTCATATAATATGTATATGTGTAATATTTTGAATGAATCATTTTATCAATATGATTATATGATGCTTACTTTGCTTAGGTTTAATATATTCGTGAATTAAAAATTAATTAAAAGAGATAGAATTGAAAAATTAGAGCTAGAGTTTTGAAATTCACACAAAACATTTTTTGGACATTTTTAAGGTTCCCTATTCTTTTTGGTTAAGACCAGACCAAGGTTTCGGGGAGCTGTCACACAACTTATTTAAACCAATATAAATTTCTTCAAAAGTAATTATACTAGAAAGACGAAAATTACACACGGTTAGTTTTATAATGAATCAAGCACTTATATGAAGTTTCAAAATTTTACGGCTTCATTTGCGGGGGCTGCCATACAACTTCTTTGCACCAATATGAATTTCTTGGAAACTGAGTATACTACGAGGATGAAAATTACACACTGTTAGTTATATAATGAATCGATCACTAATATGGAGTTTCAAAATGTTGCGACCCCATTTTCGGGCAGCTGCCATACAAAGTTGTCAATTCGATAACTGTGAATCTAATGAAGCTACGAGGTTAAAATTAAAACTGGGCAGGTAAAGTAATAGGGCAAGTTAGTTGGCAAAGTTGGACATCGCTCGGGCCAACTTTTGGGGTGGGCTATTTTTTTTTGTATGGTTATTTTTTTTTATGGTTTTTTTTTTGTTTTTAAGCAAAAATTATGGTATAATAAATTAAAAATTTAATATTTTTTTTTTTTTATTTAATTTTTTTTAAGCAAAAATTATGGGATAATAAGCTAAATTTTTTTTTAACTATTTTACTTTCTTATATTTTTTTTGTAATATTTATAATAGCATGTGGAAAATAAATAACGGTTAGTGGGTAAGCACGGGTATCTAAAAGTTGACAAGGGCAACTATAATCTTCCTCGTTATAATTAAGTTCGATTACGATTACAGTCGGTTGATAGTGTACTCGTATATATCTTATGTAGATTGGGGAATGGACTCACTGGATGGAATGGAAGTAATCACTTTTTTTGCGCTTATCTGAAACTCTTGGAAAATGCAATTTTGCATTAAATTAGAAAGTTCTGAACATAATTTAAAAAAAATTTTTTTAATTAATTTTAAGTGTAATAAAGTTGAATTAAATAGTCATATAAATTTTGAATAATAGTTTTTAATTGTGTAATAAGTTTTTAAATATGAAAATCACTGTAAATTAAAAACAGTATTCAGAAATTCTAGTTAAGATAGAGTTCTTTATCTAATTAGACGGTAGTCGTTCTACAAAATTTATAATTTATGAAGCTCTGACTAGTGTTCGGAATGTGTTGTGATCTAGTAAATCGAGAAATGAGTTTTAGGACGGGCAATACACAATAGTACAACAATTTGTCATCCATACATATTTTTTTGATAAATTTTGTTTACACTGAACCTTATTTGATAGAGAGTCAATGAAATTTGATCAGTTCAAGTATGCTTTTATCAAAAATTGATTATTTGATCAGTGGTAAGTGATCGGGCAATGGGGTCCTAATTTACTTCACCCACAAAATTATTAGTTATCAATATCAACTTATAATTTACATTTTATGTTATAGTTTTCCCATTCTAGGATTGAGTTAGTCTTCCAGGGTTGAGATTTAGGATTAGTGTAAGTTACCCTTGTAGAAGCTTACAACGTAGAAAATGAAAATCGAATATCTGTTGATTTACAACTTTATGATATTAATTTACCTACTATCTTAAAATATAATAAATTTTTGGTATATATTGGGAAGCTATCTGATGTAAAACAGAACAGAACCTCTTCCGACCCCAATAAGCTCAAATTTTTATAATTTGATACCTTATTCGATCATCCTTGAATATGTCTAACTTAAGAGAATTCTAGAAAAATTTTTAACAATGAACACAAATTTTGAGCTGCAGTAGAATAAAACTTACAGTATCGGCCGAATATAATCAAATGCTCCAACCCTTCGCCTGTCAGTTATTCATTAAACACTTGTCTGTTAATATAATGTCCCGGAGAAAAGTTACGAATTTAAAGGGATGTAATTTGAACCACTTGATTTTATTTTATATTTCAATTTTAAATAATTCCTATTTAACCCATAAATTTAGAACTTCTATACTTGATTCAAATTCATTTTTTTCATTAAATTCTTTGTATTTTAAACTTTTGTGTCATAGATATTATAAAATTTTTAAAAAAAGAAATAAAAAAAAAATAAAAAGTAAAATTAAAATAAAAGCAATTGAAAGTAATATCAAGTTTTCTAATATTCCTCCTTTATTACATTTTCTTTCCTTTATTCTATCAAAATAACATTTAATTTTTCTTTTGCTCCAAATTCGAATTTCTCTTATTGCTGATTTAATTTTTTGTTTGTTTTTTTTTTTTTTTTTTTTTAACTTTCTTTATAAACGAATACTTGAATACATTACCCATAGTTCTTTCGTTTTGCTTTTATTTTAAAATCTCATATCAAACAGATTTATTTCTAAAAAAAATATAAAAAGGTTACTGCTGCAAATTGTTTATAAAATGAAAGATCAGGTGGGAAGTTTCTAAAGATTTGATATATAGATACACTGTTTTTCATATTAATGAATATAGAATACAATCAAGGATACTTTTAACAGCGGGTTCGAAGTTTGAAGCACTGTTTATGCTTTTTATCAGTTGATTTCACATCACATCAAAGGTAATTTTTAAGTACTAGTACCGATACTGGATAGATACTGAATTAAATTCAATTACAAGTACTCGTACTAGAAAAATATAATAACTTACAAAAGTACTTGCTCTGGTACCCACCGATATTTTGCAGTATTCTGATATTATTTTAGTAAATAGTAAATAGTAAAATTTTGAAAAGTAATGATTTCTGAAATCAAAGTATAAATACTAAATAAGTACTTAATAAATGCTCTCAATTACCGGACTTAATGATGCAGTACCGGTAAATAATGGTAATTGCTGACTGCATCTGCGGTAAGTACTGATTGATACTGGTAATTACTGGTTTATACTAGTCACCAGTTACCGAAAAAATACTGCACTAGTATATCAGCACTAGTATTTGAATTTTACCGAGTGTTTTTACAGATTTTGTACTGGTATTTTTATTTAAGTACCAAAATACTCATTGCAATTACAAACTAGTAATGTATTACTAGTTGCAATTGCAATTACAAAAAAGTATTTTGGTACTTAATAGTCTAATAATAAAAGAATAGTCATAATTAAATTTTTTTTCCAATTGAAATATTAAACAGTTAATTTGCCTTCTCTAGTCATTGATTCCTATAAGGCATAGATTCCTATAAGTTTTTTTTAAAAGATAACTCCTATAAATTTTTTTCTCAGTTACTCATCAAGTTCTTCTACATATTTCCCCTTGTTCATATGTTCTAAAAAGTTTATTTATAAAAGGTTCTGATCTGCTTATTAATAACTTGTTTAATATTCAATACGTAAGCACTTGTGTAATCATTGTGTAATTCAAATCTTCAAAATTTAAAAAAGATTGGAGCATTGGGAATCTACCCTACAATGAATGAATTACATTTTAATATTAATTGCCGTATATACATTAAGTTATAATTAAAATCAAAGTACACCGATTGATGTCGTTTACAATGCCACTATCATTTTGCATCCCACTATATGAAAATTAATACATATGGAAAATTGTTTTTTACATTTTTTTTTTTTAAGTTTTTAACAAAAATTATTTTTCTTTTAAATCATACGGGTCATTGATCTTTTTATGATTTCTTGTTTTATTTAGGAAAAATTTAAAAAAAAACTCTTTTTATACTCTTAATCCATTCAAACATATATAAAATACACACTATTGCATATTTGCATATATGCAACATATACACATACAAAAATGTTTGTAATCGAAATTTAAAAAAAAAAAGAAAAAACTAAAATAAGGATGCGAAATATAAAGTGAAGTAAGTATTTTGTATGTTATTTTTGTAATGACTTTGTTTTTTATTTTTTAATAAACATATGGGATACACTTATGTGATACGTGACTTGTATTTTGTGTATAAATTGTTTTTTCTTAAGATACAAAAATTATTTGTACTTTTATTTTGATGCATGAGTTTTTTTTGGTGCAGGGTAAAAATTTCCAGGGTCATAACTCCCTTTAAGGACTTATGACTCATTTAGTTGGGTATAAGTCCCTAAGCGATCTTTGACTCATTTTAAAATATTTACGTGGGTGGGACATAAGCTCCTTGAAAACTGTGTCATAAATTCCTTTTGGAAGTCTTTCACAGTCTTTCAAAATGTAGTTTATATGTAGAATTATTGTTTTTATTTTTTGAATTTTGAAAAAGGGGATATTCCTGATTTCGAATTCCACACCAAAATGTGTGCTTATTAGTTTTGATAATATAGTTCAAAAAAGTCTGTGTATATCCGTATTTGTCACTGATATTATCAAATAAAATTATTATAATTTATTTGTTTTAACATTACAAATAACCCTTCAGCTGAGAACTGTATAATGGAGTTATGACCAACCACCATTTTTTTTGTCAAAACTCTAAGGGTCATAAATTCCCTAGGGAGTTATGACTCTTTGTTATGAATCTTAAGTCCCTTATGGACTTATGTCCCACTAAATGAGTAATAAGTCCCTAAGGGAATTACGACTCGGGGAGTTATGACCCTGCACTATTTTTTTGCAATAAATTTGTATGAAATAAGAAGAATATAATATATGTGTACTTTAAAATCATCATGATTAATATCAGTGTAGTATCATTAAAGAGCGAAAAATTTAATTATATATAAAAACTCTTTACTAAATTTTACATATTTTACATAAGTGATATTTTTTGAAAATTTTTATAATGGAGTGGTACTTATGTAATGTTCTTGTGAATGATGTTACACTGTAAATTTTGTATTAAAATTTTCTAAAAAGTGTTACGATTTTTTTGAATAGATTAAAATAATTGTTTTACATGTTTTTTAGAAGATTTATTTTTATAAAATGAAAATTAGAGTTAAGCATTCTTAATTATTAAAATTTTGGTTAATACTTAATTTTATGGTAAAGATTATAATTTGAAGTTTTTTTCTCATATAATATTCAAAAATTAGTTTTAGAAGTTTTAAGTAATGGAAATTGAAGCTCTATAGAGACGATTTTCCATCACAGTTAAAATCAATTATCAGAAACTATGTTATAAAAAGTCTTTAGGCGAAATTAACTATACGCTTAAATTGGGATTAAATTGTGTCAAATAATGCCATGTAATTCGTTATGTAATTAGTAGTTCTGCATTGTTTAATATACCTCTTTATCTTTTATATATGCCTATTGATTCTTTAAACTATTCATACCTCTATATTTGGTTTTTCCTTTTTGTTGTTAAAGGTAATAAAATTGTGGACTGAAGTTCTATGTATGTCTTTAGTTCCATAAAAATCTTATAATTTGTTCCTGCTATTCAGTAAGAGCTTCTGAATTTCTCTGGTGTAAATTCCTATAGAAGAGCTGACGACACAGATTTTACTAATTTGTCACTGCATTAAATGTGAATTCTGCTTTTAGTAACCAAAGCAAAGCGATGCGAAACTTTATTAGAAAAGCCTCACTAGAAGCAATGCTAAGAGAAACGTTGGGAACAGAACGTAGCTGGAAGCTTTTTGATATTCTTATATATTTAAGGCGATGACCTAATGTTCGCGTCGGTCCCAGTTTTTGTTTGACTTTTAACAGGATTAAATTAATTTAAATGTGGCTTGAGAAAATGGAAAACGACATTGGAAGCGATACAAGGAAGTCGAGCTATAGTAGATCAACTGCCTATACTATTAAATTGACAGTCACTCTTTATTAATATTTTTTCCTTGTTTACATGCAGATTTAAAATTCATATTTTGCTTTTGATATTTAATATTTGGCATTGACTTGACAGGAAATTGCAAAAAAGAATGTTGGTAAAAAACGTCTAGTATTAGAAAATTAAATAAAAATTCAGATTACCATATTTTCATACAGAGGAAATTTGTAAAACGCAGCTATAAAGTTGAAAGAAGCCCTCATATAAACCATTTGGTTTTAAGACTCCTCTAACACCTTATATAAGTTTTATACAGATTAAATTTTTCAAAATATCCTCTATATTAAATTGACAACAAAACAAAACTAAAACAAGGTTTCATTTTATTTGAAAAACCAGACTAGAAGCAACGTTAGAAACTACGCTAAAAGCGAACATTGTAGCGACACAAACATTGAATTATTATCTTTACAGTTTCATTTATGAAATAAGTATTAGTCATACGGGTATAAAAAAAAAATTTAACTGAGTTGGGATGAGAAATCAACTTAATGGAATTTCTTGGGAATTCCAAAAATTGCTTTTTATCATTTTGAAAATTATATGAATTGAATTGCATACTCCACAATATATATATATATATACGCATTGGTAACGTACGACATTCCAAAAAAAAATTCAAAAATTAAATTGAATAAAATAAAAAATATATACGTTAAAAGGGGGGGAATTACAAAATACGCGCGGGAATTTTGCAGCCGGAGTTTATTACACCACATTTGGGAAAATTATACTAAATTAGGATTAAAGATGTAATAATAAAGGAATGGGGTAAATTTTAAAAAAGTTTTCCATTTTATTTTATTTGATTTCAAAATTGTATATATATTATACACACAAGTTCCCCTCATATTTTATCAAAGTTGTCTGTCTGATAGTATTTTTTATACCCGTATGACTATATAGTCAAAGGGTATAATAAATTTGCCATTACGTTTGTGACGCAGAGAAGGAGGGGGGGTAGAAATAGACTCAAGTGTATGGATCGGATCAGAATCGAAAAATAAATCGATCGATTACAGCTGCGTGTCTGAAATTTTGCTAAAACTAGTTTAGTGTATTGGCCAAAGTTTCTGCAAAATTTGGTTAGTCTACTGTAAAGGGTTCGAGTAGCTGCCATACAACTCCTTATTTTATATGAGCATTACACTACACCTAATGAAGCTGGGTGTCTGAAATTTTGCCAAAAATAGTTTAGTGTAATGGCCAAAGTTACAGGAAAATTTGGTTGGTCTACTGCAGAGGGTTCGAGTAGCTGCCATACAACTTCTTCTTTTATCTGAGTATTCCACTACACTTAATAAACCTGCATGTTTGAAATTTTGACAAAAGTAATAACCCGAATGACGGTCATACGGGTATCCCAGAGTTGACACAGTCTACTCTACTACACTCTTCCTCGTTTACACTAAATTCTTGTTCATATCAATTTTATATTTTGTCAGCCCTCTGTATTTACAAAAAGGCTTACTGTAGAATTAACATGTAAAGAATGCAACCAAAATTAGTTCAAAGTCTCCTGAGTTTTTGTTTTAGAAAAAAAAAAAAAAAATTTTTAGTGTGGGCGTAATATGACGCAATAATTTAGAATTGAAAAAATAAACTGATAAGATGGTAATATAAAGTGCAGATGTTGTCATCACATTTGTTGATTGTTGTTAAGGTTTTTTTCGGAGATGATGATGACTACGATAATAGAATATTATTTTGAAGGAAATGTTTTTAAAGGATTTTCTTTCCAGAATTTTTTTTCCCTCCGCCAAATGTTCGTAAATTGAAATACGTTGATCAGTTGTTCAAGACATCCCATGTTTAAGATTACAAAAATATTATTAAAATGAAAAATAAAGTTATCAAAATTTTTAAATTTGGTTTTTCTTAAATTTTGAGCTTTAATTTTTTTCTTAAAGTTTTTCGAAAAATTTTTCAGAAAAAATTTAAAGCACACTTTTAACATAAAATTTTTTTAAAGTTTCGAAAATTTAACGAAGAATTTATTCCAAAAATTTTATTTTAAAATTAAGTTTAAAAATATTAAATATAAATTTTAAATGTTAATTAAATTTTTAAATTTTACAAAGTTTTTTTTTATGGTTTATTCATTAAGTCGAACTTTAAACACAGCTTTTCTTTTTTCAATCTAGTACATTATTTTCGAAAATAACATTGTTAAGGGGAGGGTTTCCCCAAACTTAAAATTTTGATTGATTGAAAATTTGATACATTAATTGATACATTGTTATTATTATTCTTAAACTTAATAAGAGAAAAAAAACTGAAAACCTCTTTTGAGCTTTATTAACTTATAACTAATAATAAAAACTTAAATGCTATGCCGTAGAGACTAGGAGGTATGAGAGAGGGAAAATTTTGAATATATCGAAATGATTCATTAAACAAATTTTTTATAAAAGGATTTTCAGAATCAGAATCATTGCTCCTAATAATGAATGAGCACTTTGTTATACTAATCATTCATCTATTGTTTTGACATTTCCAATGGAATGAAGTCTTGCAGTACAAAAAAATAACGGTTTATCTAACAATTATTTTGAAATTTTATTTTGTTTAATTTAAATTTGTTTTATATGTGTTTTAGCACATGAGCCCCAAATTTACGAGCCATAAAGCTACAAATTTTGTAAAACTAATTTGTAGAGCAATATTTTGTTGTCTTTCAATAGGTGTGCTTTCCGGTTAATTAAGGGATATAAAGTTTTTATGACGATGTTGTATTTTTTAATTACGAACTCTACATGAGTTTTAAATAAAAGTTTTTTATCCAATTTTAGCTCTTAGTACTTTAAGCAATTTTCCCAGGTAATTTCAACATTATCTAGCATTAAATTATGATTTGGTAGTAAATGAGGCCTGCCTTTCCTACTGATAAATCATGCCTGTGTTTTAAGTACTTTGATTTTTATTTTCCCCTTATTAAAATACAATTTCATATCTTTGTATCCATTTTCTAGGTTTCGAGATATTGTAGTGGTAGTATTGTAATTTTATATATGAACTACAATATTTTAAAAAATTCGAACTCCTTCTAATTTACCGCGTGAATTTTTAATTACTTTAGTTTAAGATGCCAAAGTTAAAGTATATTCAACATTTTTTGGAAGATTTTTATAAAATGTATTATAAAACACATACTCCCTTCCTGCCGTCGTATATTTTAATCAAAAAAATAATTACACAAAAATTTTAATTTAATTTTAAACATAATATTTACAAAATTATTTTGCACAACTTGTGAATAACGTTCTAAATTTTTAAAATTTTCTAATTTAAAAAAATATTCCAATTTTAAATTTAAATTTAACATTTATTTTTTTTAATCAAATTTTAAAAATTTAAATAATAACAATATTAAAAACTTATTTCGTTTGGCGTCTCCAAGGATTTCAAGGACTTTAATTTATATCCTAACACAAATACGCAAAACATGAATAAATAAAATGTATATATACATGTATCTACATATAAGAATAAATACAAAATATCAAAAGACAAAAAAAGAAACATATAAATAAAGTAAACAAATAACGGTACAAGGAAAAAAAAAAACTGAAAATAGGATGATAGAAAAAGATAGTGATATGCTTTAAGCGTTTTTCGTTTATTTACAATATGTTTTTTTTTTTTACAAAATTTGAAAAATACAAGAAAATACAAATTTTAAATTACAATTCTTAAAAATAGTTTTAACTTTATCATCATTTTAACAAGGTTTTAGATTTAAAATTAAATGGAAAGTGTATTTAAAGAATAAAAATTTTGAGTATTCAATTTCCTATGTTTTTTTTTCCTTGAATTTTATAATAAATTAAAAAACCTGTTTATAATAAATAATTAAAAGGAAAATATTCTTGAAAATTTCCATACAGTAGGCGTTGCAATCAAAGAATTAATGTTGAAATTTCGTTTTTAATTTCCTGTTCCCAAATGTGTTTGAAAATTTTTAAGAGTTTTTATATTTTATAATTTTTTATTTTAAGTGTTTCCTACGCGAGAAATTGTTTCTGACTTTTCTTCAAAATTCGACTAATGGATTTTGTTCACGTGTCTTTTGCATTGAATATATTGACAAATTAATTAAATATTGAATATATTTCAACTATTCTAATAAATCGTTCGCACGCTTTACTTAGGCGCTATTCTAAAACGTAAGAAATTGTTTCCGACTTTTCTTCAAAATTTGACTAATGGATTTTGTTCACGTGTCTTTTGCATTGAATATATTGACAAATTAATTAAATATTGAGTATATTTCAACTATTCTAATAAATCGTTCGCATGCTTTACTTAGGCGCTATTCTAAAACGTCAAAAATACGACGTTTTAGAATAGCGATTACGAAATAGAATTCGTATCATCGCGACATTTTTCACATTTCATGTAATCAGAAATTTAAAAACTTGTTTAATTGTCAAAATTTTATAGATCAGAGAGCAGAGCAATCCCGCAATTTATTTATTGCAAATCAAATGCAAAAATCATCAACAGATGATCGTCTAATTGTTGACGTTTAAGAAAAAATTCTAACTTTTATAATATTATTAAGTGTATGTTACACAACATATAATCCCTATAACTCTGTTCGACTCCATTAAAAAAGTTAATTAATTTATGCAGTTCAAAAAAAAATTGTCCAAGAACTATTGTTCGGAACTTTTTCAGAAGATTTCTTAAAATAAAACTTAATTGTCGAATTAAAATTAATATAGGTATAAAATAATAATAATAATTGTATGGAATAGTAATTGAAAAACTTAAGCATGAATCCTAAAAGTTGTAACGAAAAAATACTACAAATTGTATGAAATTTTCTTCGGAAAAAGTTCTAACCATATTCTGATCTTATAAGTGATATAAATGAAAAATAAGGTTATGTAATAATTCTTACATAGCACAATTTCACTCGTCTTAAGACAGTTATTTAACTATATGTTAAGCAGACTGGGCCGAGTAATTTGCTTTTTATTTCACAAAATTCTGTTATGTTTGCAAATACAAGTATGTATTTCGCCTATGACATCAAACTATTTTCAGACTGTTCAGAAAAAAAATACTGAAGTAAAACATAGGAAGCGTCACAAACTCTAAAAATTAGAAATTCACTATATATATAATTTATGTTTTATGTTTGACGACTCATTAACTATATACAACCCCATTTCATAAATTGTTACTGGTGATAATTTGATAAAAATTGTCACAATGGCCTGAAAATTGTTTTTACAGAACCTGGAATTACACTATACTTTATAAATTGCAGGTTTTACAACTTTTCGGCTATAAATTGTCGGATTGTCAATTTTAATAAAGTAAAGAACAGTCATCGATTATAACCGAAGCAGAACATAAGATTAACAGAAACAGATAAAATTTTGAATAAAATCGTATTTACATTTTTAACTGACACTGTACTTTCATTTTTAAATAATTTTTATCTTTTATTTTTGGTTTTAACTATAATATAATACAGATGTAGCGAATTTACTATTATTATCATTATTCTATTGAATTTTGTGTTATATATATGATGAATGTTAAGAGGGTCTTAAATAATATAAAAATGCTTTAAATAAAGTTTTTGTAATTAAAAAAAAATAGAAAAAAAAAATAAAAACCATTCAATTTTACTTTAAAATAAAAAAAAATAAACAAAAAACAACAATATAAAAGAAGTAATTACATTATAAAACAAAAGATTCTTTTATTCTTTTATATATATGTTCATTCAAACATATATATATATATATATATATATATATATATATATATATATATATTTATGTAAATATATTATCTATTAGTATATATAATACGTATTAATTGTATAGTTTTAAAATATACAAATGATAACTTTTGACAGTTCTACAAAAGTTTATGTATTTTTTTACTAATGCTGACGTAATTGTTCATATTTGGTTTTTCTTTACGGTACTTTTATTCACTTTTTTTTTTTTTCGTGTTATCCTTTTTCAATTTCTTTGTTGTGGAAAAGGTTTTATTTTATTTTTTTTTGCTGTGAAAATAAATGAGATAACTGTTTTTTTAGTTTTTTCTGTTTGTTTTTTTTTTTTTTTTGTTTTTTACCGCAAATAAAAAAAAAAACAATGAAATGAAAATGTGAAACTAAAAATAAAATAATGAGAAACTAAAGAATGAAAAAATAATAAAAAACTAATTATAAAGATTATTTCACATATTGTATTCGAGACTCGCAACTTTGAGATTGTAAAAATGTAGGACTTTGTAACAGTTTCACGTGGAAGTTTATTGGTATTTAATTTGTTCAAATAGAATTTAGTTTTAAATATATTTTAAAAATTTTTTTTGAACAGCTGTCAACTTGCTTTGTTGAAAGTTAAAGTGGAGGCGTTTTTTTTATGTTAAATCTGAGCAAAGATCTGAACACGCTCTGAACAAAATAAGTACGCTCTGAGCAGAACATGTACAGAGTACGCTCAGAGCACTCAGATTTAATAAAAAAACAGGATTTTTAAAAACCTTCATTCTTATTTTAGTTACGTTTTAAATTGTCAACGAATTAAACTAAATTATTAAAATTAAATTAAAAATGGATTTCCTTAAACAAACAAAACATCTTGACTTTTTTTTTACAAGTTAATCTTAAACAAACTTCAAAATGTCTTAGTATTTTATTCTGCTCAGCTGTCCTCGAAATATTTGAACTGAGCATGTAGAGCACGCTCTTACAAAATAAATACGAATCACAAGTTCTGGGTGCTCAGAGCTAAAAAAAAACAAAACACGATATTTTTTTTGACAGTTCATGCTCTGCTCAGATTTCTCAAAAAAAACCGTAGGAAGAGGAAATGTGTGTAACTGTCAATTTATGCATCTGCATAAGAAACGTCAAACCAAATTTTTTTTTTACATAAATGTCAAATCAAATGGGACTTACGCTAATTTGTACTTTACATATATGAAATTGAATACATTTTGAAGTTGAATTAATTTTTAAAAATTAAAATTTTAGTGTTTGCATTCATATTTATTATTTTACTTAGTTGAATTGATCATAGGAATTGTTCGCATGATACCTGCCATAGGCATTGCCAGACTTTACCAATGAAGGTTTTAAATTATAATTTAATTTAAATTTAATTTACAAATCTTTATTATGAAAGTCGATTCGATCGAAAACATAAAATTGATTGTAATAAAAAGTAAAGTGTTCTTAATTAAACGCTATCGATATTTAATTTCATTGATCTCATGTTAAAATATCATTTTTGAATATGATTAAAAATTACATCAACATATAATAATATTAAAATCTAGAGGGACAAGTTTAAAATACAGGATATAACATTATATAACATTATAATTGTGAAAAATGTATGAATTATCAGAAGGATATATAAAATTTTTCAAAATATCCCTTTTATATTAAAAAAAAAAAAACCATTTAGAACACTTCAAAACAACGTCCCACTCTGAAATGAGTTAACACAAAGAAATCATCTCAAAAACTAAAAATTAAACATTCACTATATGTATATAATTAATGTTTTATGTTTGTCGACTTATTAACTATGTAAAGACAACTTTAGTCATTACAAAAAAGAAATACTAAAAACACAACAACAAAATAAAAAAAAAAAAACCGGAAAAACTTTAAAAATCAAGTGGTCTGTTAAATTGTTATTTTATATTGTTTAAACTTTTGTCAGTTAAAAAACTTTTCTATATATACAGTTATGTAATCAGTTTTAAAGAATCTAATTTTTCTTAAACAAAAAAGAATATGTATAAAAAACCAAACATTGAAATGGGAATTTTATTTTAAATTGTAATACAGATTTTTTATATTTAATTTTTTTGTTTTTTTTTATTTTGAAATTAGGCATCATTTAAAGTTTATTTTCTACCATTTCTATCTAATTTCAACAATACTGGGTTGTTTTTTTTAAGGATCTGAAAGATTTGAATTAAAATGTAAATATAAATCGAAAAATTGACTGAAAGGCAATACTTATTTTGTTGAAAGGTGGTATGAGGTTAAAATAAGAGCTTTACTTTGTTAAATGTCTCTCTTAATATTTTTAAATAAAAAAAAATTTTTTGAGAAAAATTTAAAGCCCCAAATGAAAAAAAAGGGAAATGGAAAATTTAATACAAGTGTTAACGTATGTATGTATAACGCACAAAATACGTTAGAAAAAAAGTAGGGATGGATTTTCTTTTTCCATTTTTTATCGATTGTCACAATCTCTCAAATTTTTTTTCTATTTTTATATTCTTGGTGTTTTTATTATTTCTCCTGTTTTTTTTTTTTTTTGGAGTAGAATTAGGCGAATTTAGGTCTACTCCGGAATTTTTTCTTGTTTCTTTTTTTTGTTAAATTCTTTTATTTTTTATTGTGTTTTTTATTTTTTTTATCTTAATATACTAACTAAATTTAAAGAATCTCTGATGGGAATACTTAATCCTGTTAATTTTTCTTTTTTTGTTTGTTTGTTTCGACAGGATTGTGTGATGTGTCGATATATGTATATATATGTATGTACATGTATGTGAATGTGTCTTAAATATTTGTTTAGGTTTGTACAAGATAAGATTAATACTTTTTGTATATATATGTTTATTTTTTACTTAAAATACAATACATAAATATATGTATGTATGTATGTATATATGTACAATTTAATCGTGTTTATATTATGTATTAAATATATTTCTAATCTTTAAATATACATATATATACTAAAAATTCTATATATATGTATATTATTTTATGTAATGAATTGTAAACATATTATGGATAAAGGAAAATCAAAAAAAAAAATAAATAAAATCCCAAAAAAAAAAAAAGTTTTAGCTTTTTAATTATATAATTCCATCTATTAACCATTTTTTTTAGCATATTTTTAGGATTTGAAATGAAAACAAAACTTAACTAAATTATCATTTATGAATTAAGTATATTCGTTGATTTTTAAACTCATTCTCATTGTTGATATTATAATTGACTGAGGAACTAGTGTCGGACTTTTAATATGGTAAAGTTTATTTTTTTTTGTAATTCGCTGAGACTTAGTTTGTTAAAAAAAAAATAAAGAACGAGTGGTTTCCTTTCAAATTCACTAAAATTATTTATTTTTACAAATACCAGTATTTCGTCTACGACATGAAGACTTCTTCAGTGGTAAGATTCAATTCACTCAAACGCTCAATAATATATTAAAAAATTTTTAATTTGTTATTTTAATTAGCAGACGATGATGATCTATTGTCTCAACTTTTTGTATATTCATTTATATGCCATTTAATATTTCCATTGTTATGAAATCTAAATCTATTTTGAAATGAAAATATAGAAAAAGTGCCTTAAGACGGAAGTTGGAGAATATTTTTGATTCAAATTTAAAAAGAACTCTAAAGTTTTGGATATGCGCTCTATAAATTTATATAAAAGAGCGCTAAAATTCCAAATAATAATAAACATGGTGACTAAATTGTGACTAATCAATATTATAGTGAAGTTAACATACAAATGCATACAAAGAACTCTGAGTAGAAAGACAAAGATGTTCAGTGTGAACACACATCGTACTAGTTCTGACATATGCTGCAGAATCCATATTCAAAATCTACGATGAAAATCTGATAGGGTTTTTTGAAAGGATGATTCTACGACGAGATGAAGAGATGTACGACAATACTGATCTCGTAACTTGGATTAAAATCCAACTATTACTCTGGTTAGGTTACGTAGTAAGGATGAATGATGATGCTCCATCAAGAGCGGTTTTTGACTTCAATCGGGAGGGTAGACGCAGGGCAACCACATTTCCGATGAAAAAAACGGTGTTCAGTCAGACGTAGGAATGCTAAATATTGTTGGAAGTTGGCCAGAAGCTGCGCAAGACAGAAGCCAATGCAGGAAGGTTTTGGACACGGCTCAAAAATAATAATTTGTTATACCGATAAAGTAAATAAGTAGCATACAAATAGATAACAGACTGTAAAACTTCCGCAAATGCCCATTTCTGTACTCCGGTTACATATTCTAAACATTAAGATATTTTATAGTTATACTAATATTCTTAAGTTAGATTTAAATCTCTAAAATTTGGTTATTATACGGTTTAAGAAATTAAGTATTTTATTAATGCTT
Source organism: Dolichopus griseipennis (assembly GCA_963082915.1). Classification (NCBI taxonomy): domain Eukaryota; kingdom Metazoa; phylum Arthropoda; class Insecta; order Diptera; family Dolichopodidae; genus Dolichopus; species Dolichopus griseipennis. Next base: position 77,885,878 of record OY720441.1, on the reverse strand, counting down.
ATAACACATTATATATATAGTACAAAAATTTCATATGAATTCATAGTTAAAAATTAATATAATAATCTAATAATTAACATGTTTTATTCAATAATTAACAGATTTACCCATGGGTCATTGAAATTAAGACCATTTGATATTATTTACCACACAATAAGCAAAATCAGATTCTTTTATAAACCCTTTATTTCATTACTAACTTGTTACATTTATTTTTTTGATTAAATTTGTTTTGTTTTTTTTTCTTTCAATTTTATATCTCTCTCTTTCTAATATGGTATTGACGTATAACAAGAAATCGACAGAATCTGTATTCCCTAATGGGAAATTTTTTTTTTAGGTTTTTTGTGTTTTTACTTAAGAAAAACACTCCTGTATATTAAATTCAAATGAAAATATTTATATATTTATTATATTTTATTATTTTTTTGTTTTTGTTATTGTTTTTCTTAATACAAAAGAAAAAAAAAAAAAAAAAAACTATTGTTTTCTTTTTCTAACTTTCTATTGTCTGGCCTACTTTATCATTAACCTATTAATCTGGTTTTATTGCCTTAAAAAAATATTTAACATCTCTAACTATTTATATATGTGTATTTTTATCTATATATTATATATAAATAAATATATATATATATATATAATAGGTACATATATATATATATATCCTACAGATAAAAAGGAAACAATAGAAAAGTAAAATGTAAAATATAGACAATAATATAAAATATTAATCAAGAAGTTTTCTAGCTTTTGTTTATTGAGAAAGAAAGAAAAAAAAAACTTTTTTATTTTCTTTCTCTTTCTTTCTTTACTTGTTTTTTACTTATTATGCTTTTGTGTTTTTTTCTTGTATTATTTTTGCTTTCAGCAAGATCTCAAGCCAAAGATTATTATATTATTTTTATATACTTGTTTATAGGTTTATATATACATTAAGCATATATAAGATATTATATATTATGTTTAAATATATTTATATATATAGATATGTAAAATTATAAATAATTGAATACAAAAAAAAACTTTTTACAATAAACCAATTTTTTATGTATTTGAAAAGTTTTGGTGTACAATTTTTTGACAGATTTTATTCCCAAGAAAAGTATCTATAAGTTTATATACTTATCCTTTATAAATTCTTAGTAAATATGTATATAGAAAATAAGGATATAACTAATATTATATACTAATACATAATATTAACAAAATAATTAATTTCGTGAAAAATAGATTTAGGAAAACAAATATCTAATAATAAAGACTCAAAGCTGTCTCATCTCTTGCAAAAGAGATCGAATGACCCCTATTTTGAGATTCCAGGAATAAATCATACAGTGATCAGAAAGTTTCAACATCTTAGATTTACAGCTTAACTGAAAAATGCTGTGGAATGAACATATTTTTGATGTAGCTAACAACGCTGCGAAATGTTTGGGTTTTCTCTCTCGCTGTAAAGCATATTTTTCTGCCAGCGATCTGTCCAATATCTAAAAAGATTACATACGACCTAAGATGGAGTATAATTCTCACATTTGGGCTGGCTCTCCGCAAACTTTACTAAATTGCCTGGACAAAATCCAAAATCGCGCCTTGGGACTAATTGACGACCCTTCCGTCCAAACTACTTCCACTACTCTTAGCACTCGTCGTAATATCGGAGCTTTAACTCTTTTTTATATAGATACTTGTAGGGTGTTGGCACTTGCTCTATTGAATTAAAATCAATAACGACTTCTTTTAAGCAATTACAACGCAACAACAGGGAAGCCTAAAAGTCCTCACTTCTACACAGTAGAAGAAATGCCTAGGTAGCTCAAAACTGGTTATGGAAACTCATTTATTGTGAGAACTGTTAGAATAGAGAACATGTTTCCATCCAATGTGTTCCCCTCTGATAGAAATAGACCATTATACAATTTGCAACGTTTTAAAAATAACTTAAATAAGGTCGTTTCTAACCTACTACCCAACACTCCTCTTCTATTCTATTTTCCTTCTAACTCCTTAGCTCCATAACCAAGTCTATGTATCTATGTATAAAAGAATTCATACCTAAAGTTTGACTAGCGTGTAAAAAAAATAATGAAAATTAAATCTTAAAAATAATTTGTAATATTTCGGAAAAATGAAAACAAAAACCGTTAGTTCTAAAAATATTATTTACTACACTAACAGTAAAATTTAATTTTCAATTTAGAATTGCTGTAGGAAAATTTCGAGTATTAGTTATATATAGCGATTTTAATTCTATAAAATTTTATAACCATGTTTTTTTTTCAAAAAGTATTTGTTTTTATATTTAATAGCTATTTTTAATTTTTTTTTTTTTTTTTTTAAATTAATATTCTTAAAATAGTGCTTTAATTTTTATAAATATATTTTTTTTTTATGTTTTATATTTCATTTATTTTGAAAATAGATTTTTTAATAGATTTTCTTCGTACTGTGTAGATACCAAATTAAGAAGTTATCTAAAATAGAATATGGAGTATCTACAGATATTTTTAGAAATTAGAATCTTCTTTTTAGAAGTAAGATAGAAGTGCTAAGAATATCATGATTTAATTAAATAAAATTGATTTAAGATATAATGTTTTTACATTGTAAATGATTCTATTTTTGACTGTATGTAATTTCAATTATTTTTCATTTTTTTTTCAAGTATATTGAAACCTAATTCACCATTTTATAATTAAATATTTTTATTGTTCTTTAAGTGTTTAAATAAATATAAAAAAAAATTTATAGATTTTAATAAAAATTTATATTAAAAGTACAAGAATTTTTAAATATAGAATGTTTGACCTAAGAAATATAGAACGTCCCAAGAGTTTGTATAAGTGTTGGCTGTTAAATTTGGAAATAATTAAAAAATTCATTATTATTACTGAGCTTCTCTTGAAATCTCATTGAATGTATGTGCCCTTAGTGTTCAATGTAATTTTTTTAATTAAATAATGAGTTCAAGTTAGGTTATCTAACTAGAAATTGGATATAAAAGAGCTATATATTAATTTATAAATTCTAAAAATTAATCTTAAAAGAAATATGTATCTTTTATATTAGTTTTTAATCTATAAGAGTATACATGTTATCTAAGTGATAAAGTTGAGAAATCGATTTAATTTTATTTATATTTTCATTTTGATAAACTATTTTAACTGTGGCAACTGCTAGGCGAATAGACCTGTTTCTACCATTGTACATGTTGGAACAGGGGGCCATATTATATTCGTGTTATTTGAATTGATCTTAATGTACAATTTCAACAGAAGATAGTACTAGGCCTTATAACATGTAAACGTCTTAGATTTTCAATAGATAAAATTCTATTTTTGTTTTTATTGTAATAATTTTGTATTTCAGTTATATGGTATTTTATATCTGTGAATTATATTATTCAATTAAATTATTTTTTTTAATTATGTATTTTGTTGATATCGTTGTATTATTTTATTTGTTAATAACGATTAATAATTATTATTTATTGATTAAAAGACATCAATTTGAACCCAATGGTGAATGGTAGTTGACTCGAGTCGAAAACCAGATAAGGGTTTTTTATCTTTAACTGGGATTTAACCGGGTCCTTCGCATGGAAAGTCAGCATTTTAACCACTGTGCCGCACAGTCTTAAAAATATTATTTATTTTCGGTAAAAAGAAAACTAATTTTAAAATAAATCTAAACTAATCCTACTTTATGACTTAACCTAAATATATAACTAATAATTTTATCAATTTTTTTTTCTGAAAGTATTTTCTAACCATCAATAATTTCTCTTAATATGTTTATATTTTTATGGTATATATCTAATTATCAAAATTTTGTGGGTTAAAGTCAATGATCTAAGGGGCCCAGTAATATTAGATAATGAAATAGTAGAGGAAAATGGTATAATTCTTGAATCTATGTATACTAGTATAATTTATAATCTAGGTATAGTATTTCAAAAAAGTTTACACTTAAACACATAATATAAAATTACGAAACTTATATTGCAATCTATAATTTATAAAATTTAACATTTCTATATATACTTACTTAAAAAACACTATTTTATAATTGATTTGTAAAATACAAAATTTTTTTTATTAATAATTTAAAATTTAATTATAAAATTTTCATATTAAATGAAGGAATTAGAAAAAACCCCAGAATTTTTAATTTTTTAAATCTTTTCTATTTGAATTTAAAGCTACATCTTTTATAAATATAGATTTATTTACGAAATACAATAGAAAAAAAATCTAATTTCCATTCGAACTCAATTAGTAATTTTATGTATATTAAAAATTGAATAGAAAATTTTCATATGAATAGGGATTAGAATAGGAAATATTTTATATTCAATATTTTATACCAACATTTTTTGTTAAATCTTTAAAAAATCTTTTTTCACAATTTTCTTTTGTTTTATATAAGTATATATATATTATATTCCTTTATATTAAATATTTACAATTTTAAATATGTACAAAACTTTCTATATAACATATATATATATTTATTTACTAATCAGTTTTACTTATCACAATATTTTGTGATAAATGTACTATACTTGTACATTAATACTTACACTATTATTATACAATTTTCCTTTCTATCTTTATATATCCTTTTTATAATCTTACACATATCTAATATATTTATGTGTTTATTTTTTTTTTCTGCATAATTATTTGTTTATGTGTTTATATTTTTTACACATATGTATTATATATTATTTTTAGTCCAGCCAAAGACTCATTAAGTCAATTTTATTGATAAATTTATTTAAAAGATAAAAAAAAAAAATGAAATTAATATAATAGATAGAAAATCCTTTTCTTTTTAATTTCTTTTGGTTTATTTTTTTTCTGTGAATCCTTTTGATAGAAGGATACTATTATCCTTAAAAAAAAACATTTTATGTATATTGTTTATCTATTTAATATTCTATTGTCTTAGGTTTTTATGTACATAATATATGTATGTATATATTATTATATATATAGATATATATATACATATATTCCTTATATATATTACATACATTAAATTTTACGAGTTTAATATTATAAATATTTAATTTTTTAAATTTTATCTGCAATTCTTCCTTAAATTTTTAATATCAAATATGCGTAGTACAAAATTTTTGAATGTTAGTCCTTTTGGCTTAACATTAGTTATTTCGTAAAATTGTGAAGTAATTCATAGATAAAAGTCTTAGATCTCTACTACTTGATTAACTACTTGTCGACAGTGTCAAATAAGATGTAGACTGAATGATGGCTATGATTTATACTATTAGATTATAAATAATCCTGTATAATTGGAATTCTATATATTTGTATATCAAAGTATCATCGGTTGAATTCGTATTGGTCTTAAAAATTTTTAGCTACTGTCACAACTTTGGTTTTTGTCATAGAAACTATTATTAGCCAATATAAGTAGATTATAAATACATACTATTAATGTCTTAATATTAGACTAATTAATTATAAAACTTTAGCCTTTTAATTTATTTTATTATATTATTGTTATAATTAAAGATTCTTATTCTAATATTATATATTCTAATATTAAATATTCTAATAAAACTATTAAACTACTAGAATACAATTTTTTTATTAAAAAAATTACCATTATTACGTCATCAGAATCTAAAATCAAAAAACGAAAAAATAATTGCATAGTTTTAGGATTAAAAAAAAACATTTTTAGTGATTGATGTGAATTTCATTCATTTATGCAAGATAAATATATATGTAAATATATATATATATGTGTACATATTTATATATATAGAAATAAAGTTTACATTATTATTTTGTCAACGATAAAATAATTTTTTTTTTTATCTTAACTGTTTATTATTTATCAAAAGTAAAAATCAATTCTAATGAAATATGTGTGTAGAACTTATTAAGTCAACTAAATTCAAATTAAAATATACATGTAATAAATTTACATATATTTTCTATGTATATAAATATGTCCTCTACTTGTTTTTATAATTGTATACATATATACATTTTTATATAGATTTATATGAAAATAAAATAAATGCTTGTCCTATTCTCTGATCCTTTGTACATATATACATATATACTTAACTATATACAATCATTCATTTATATATACAATAATAAACCTCAATTAATACTTATGAAAAAAAAAACAAAAATTGGAAATAGAAAGAGATGGGGATATATACATAGAATGAAATTAAAAAAAAAAAAGGAATAAATAAAACACATAATTTTGAAACATAAGTAAATACGAAATGTTAATCCGTAATGTAAAATATGGGAACGTATCTCAAAATCTCGAATTACGAAATCTTAAATCACAAAATCCCAAAATTTTAAAATCTTATAGTTACAAAATTCCGAACTACAATGTAAATTTTCAAATTTGATTTTCTTCATATAAAAAAGGCAAATACAGGATTTTAATACTGGATCCGAATACAGGATCTCATCTATACAGATAAATTATTATTCCGAAAAAAATGTTGATTGCCTTCTTATTCAATTTTGGGTTTAATTTCATTATCGTTTTGGGGACTTTTTTTGTATTGTACCTATTTTTCACAGATAGATGTCAAAATTTAATGCTTTTGAAAGAAATTGACATATTTTTAGTATTGATTTTAGAGTTGGATTCATAATATTTTTATATTATATCATGTATCTACATGTTAAAATGGGTTTTAGACTTGGATTCAAAATAAATGTTATTTGCTTTTACAGAAAATGTATTTATAAATAAGTGGAAGTTTTTTTGGATTTTCGTACTCAGTCCGAATAAGATTTCGTAAATTCAAATTTTGTTTTTTTGGGATTTTGTAGTTTGAAATTTAGTGATTTGGAACTACGTACCCAACTCGTAATATATATATACGTACTAGTAATACAAGAGTATGTGTGTGTGTATGTGTATATTTAAATATATTTGGATAAATGGTGGAAAATAGATTCTAAAGATATTTTCATATATCATATATATAAATTTGCATATGTGTGTTACATGTAAATGTATTTAGATTAAATGATCTCTAAACTCATTTTAGGGTCTTTGCCTCATTACGTTTTTATATGTTTTTATTTTTCTATTTTTTTGTTTTTTTTTCGAATTAGTATGATTTTATCAATTTTGTGTCCAAAAAAAAAAAACACCCAACAACCATGAGTATAGAAATAATAATATAAACAAAACCCCTTATTATCCATTCACTTGTTAGTTTCGTATAGATAAATTTTAGGTCATAACATTTATGTGTATGTAAATAAATTCAATCTAAATAAATACAGTGTTGGACAAATAAACATAAATTTTTTTTTAGTTTTTACCAAAGGAATCATTTGGATGAAAGTTTTTAAATAAATGCGAAAAATCATTATTTACACTTCCCTTTATAAAATTTACAATTACAATCAACATTTTTATGTGAACGCTAAAAGCTTTTTTAACTACATCTTCCAGCTGCAATTACAATTTAGTGTGAATATAACCAATGACAGTTCTTAATAATGTTTAAAAAAATTTTGAAAGATTAACTGTAGCTAAATTTCACTTCAGTTCCAGCCCCGATTATTTAAAACTGTATACAACATTTTTGAAGATGAATAATTGTGTATGATGAAGTCCGAGTTCTCGATGACGTCATTAACGAAGTCCAATAACTTTTGACAGTTAAACTTTACGTTTTATATTTTTATTTTAATTTTGGAAACAAGAGGTTGGAAAGCGTACAAAAAACTTCCTTGTATCAATGCTCTCAAAATTTTTTAATAAAAATAAATTTTCGAAATTTTTGCTCACCACTGTAGCCTAATTTTCTAAACTCCTACCCATATTCTATTCCCTAGTATCCAACAATGAATTTTATCTTTTCTATTAGGTAATTCCAAAAAAAAAAACGAGCTTCCATTTACTAAAAACTAATACAAATAGATTAATATAAAAGTCTTACATCTTTACATATACATTCATATAAAATATCAACATCCATTTGTGAATTCCAAATTAAGACAAGAAAATTGTTGTAACACAACACAACAACTATTATTTTGTTCCTGTGAACTTTTTTATGCTTTTGCTTATTTTTTTTTTGTTTTTTACCCTAAATTAACAACCATTTTTGTTTTTGTTTTTTTTTTTTATTATGTTGTTGTGCTAATGAAGAGCGAGATCAGGTCGAAGAAAAGATAACACGAAATATAACAGTCAAAGAGGAGACATGGTACTATCGTTTTATTGGAGAAGTAGGGGAGCAAAGAGTTAAAATAAAGGGATTGAAGAATATTTGATGAGCTTTGATAATTGGTATTAGGTATGAGACAACATTTATTTTAACCAAAAAAAAAACAAAAACAATAATAACAAAAACAAACAAGAACAAAAAAAAAACAAACAACAACAACTTATGTCAAGTGAATATGAGAATTAAAATGGGAGAGAGGATATAAACGTAACTGAGTAAATGAGAGGATGTTGTAAATTGTGTTGTGAAATAAAACGAAGCATTGAAGTATTAATAAAAGTGTTAACAAACTTATATATATATATATGTTAAATACACATATTCAAAATATATACGTATGTAAATATTTATTAAAAAAAAATATGTGGATTATTGAATTTGATAAAAAAAAACCAAAGAGAAGAGTTTTAATATCTGTATTGGGGAATGGAATGATGAGTAAAGATGAGTAGTGGTAAAACAGTATGTTTGATAAAAAAACGGTATTTTATATTTTGTTCAAATGTCACATACATTTCAACAAAATATTAAAAAGGATTTTTTTTAGTATAAATTCGAATATACATTTTATAAGGTAAATGGTACAGGGTGATATAAAATTATTACAATAAAAATTTTTGAGAATGAGAATTCAGTTAAAATGGTAGTTAATAATAATTTTTATATTTATTTCAATTTTTTTTATTTTACTGTTATAATTATTGAAATTTTTGTTATTTTTTTTGTATTTAGAAACGCAATATACGCCATCTATTTTTATGTTTTAACAATTATTATACAAATTATACACATATTTATTTTTTTGTGTATGCGGTTCACATTATATACATATTTTTATTATCATTATTATTATTATTATTATTACAAAATTATGAAATTTTCCCATGGGTGTAATGTTTTTAATATGATTTTTAATATGGAAAAACAAAAACAAAAACAACAACAAATGAGAATGAGGAAATTTTTAATGGTTTTTTATTTTTTTTTGAAGGAAATTAAAATCTAAGAATATGTTCGGTCTTGCTTTTGTGGGATATTATTTTGTGTTTCCTTCCATTTCTTTTGTAGTTGTTGTTTTTTTTATTTTGTATTTACATTTTGGGAGTTTTGGTTTTAGGTTTTTAGATTTAGATTTAGTTTTTTTTTATTTTCTTTTTGCCTATATTTTATTACGATTAATGTTTTTATATATATATTTTTTTTTAAGGTTTTAAAAGGAAAAGTAAAATGTTATTTAATGGCCATAAAATAGATTTTATGAAATAGATATTATTTTTATGTAAACAAATATATATATATATATAAAAAATAAATATAAATAAATAAATAGAAAGATGAAAAGGTTTAATATGGTATGCAAATAATTATAGGGTTAATTTAAGATTATGTTATCACAGGACAAAAGTATTAATATCATCTGGATTCATCTGTTTTTGTTTCAAATAATAAAATTAGAAAAAAAAACATTGGAATTCGAATTTAGTACACAATTCGGAGTTCAGAGTTGGATGAGATTATGAATGAATATGAATAGACTAAAAAGCTTTTGTATAACTAATTTATATGTTTCATTTAAATTGAAAATTTTTATTTTTGTTTTATTAAAAAATAAATATTAATAACTTTAGGTTTGAATTGAGAACGAGGAAAGAGAGAGAGGGAGACAGATAGGAAATTATACAATTTAAAATTATTATTAATTAGCATAATTTTAGGGGCAATATAATAAAATCATTCTATACAAGTATATGCTGAGATAAATAAGGTGTAAAATGAACCCAAAACCAAAAAAAATTATATCTAAGATTATATTTTTTAATGTCCTTTCTATTTTTGATTTTTTTTTTGTTTTTTTCCAAAAATATAATATAATTTTTAAATAATATTTTTAATCAATCTTAAAAAAAATTTGTAGTTTTTTTTTATAAATATGTTTTTATTATTTTTTTTTATCCTAGATGTCCTTTTTTTTCTCTAGAAAAAAACAATATTATCATTACAGGATGATCCCATTAATTCACTTAGATAAAACAAATATAAATAGGATATTTTATACATACATATATAACAAATTGTTATAGGGTTTTGTTTTCTATTATATAATATTAAATAAGAAATATCATTTTGGTACATAGAATTTAATAACTCGTTTAATATCTTATGGGAATTCATAAAATTAAATTACAGAAAAAAAAAAGAAGCATACAAAATTTAAACTAAATCTAAAAGATAAAACTTCTTTCTAAGGGTTAATTTCCAAAGGGAACATTTTGGTTTTAGAAATATATATATATATATATATATTTTTTTTTTTAATTTAATTTTTATATTTTAAGACCAGTTGACAGATAATTTTGCAGGTTTTCCGAGTAACTGACCCATGAATTAAGTTATAAAACAAAAAAAAAAAAAAAAACAACAAAATAAAAATTAAATAAATCAATTAAATTGTATCTTATATATAATATAGAAGATAAGATACCAAAAAAAATAAATACAATTTTCTATCTTTGAAATTGCTATGAAAATATGGAGTCAAAAATTAGGTCATATGATCAAAATAATTAAATGTTAGATAAATTTTTAATGGTTTAAAAAAATGTATATATATATATATATATATATAAATATTTTTATATTTTAATTAAAAGTTATTAAAAAAGTTTAAAAAAAAAACTGAAGAAAGTAAACTTTGTAACTGAAGGGTTGGGGGTTGATTCTTTTAGGATTTAAAAAAAAAAAACAAAATTGATATTAGCAAAAAAAAATTTTTTTAATTTAAATAATTAAGATATAATTAAAGTTTTTACAAAGAAAGTTTCTGAAATACAAACAAGTCATAGGGATTACCCAAAAAAAAATGTATTATATATAAGTACTGGATGTTTTTGTTATGTCTTATCTAAGTTTTAGATTATTTAATTAATGTTTTTTCCATTTTTCTACTTTAAAATTAAATTATGAATTAAATTTTTAAATTTTTATATAATTTTAAATAAACATTAAAGATTTTAATGAATTTTAAATTTTTAACAAATATTTAATAAGCATTAATTAATGGAAAAAAAGTTCTTATTGAAGGTTTTGGAATGTTTGAAACTAAATTTATTTTTTTTTGTAATTTAATTCAAATCTCAATACAAAAAGTATTTACAAACTTATGAATCAGTTTTTAATTATCCAGTCGATGACGCAGTAGTTGTGGTGCCGGCTTTTCACGCGAAAGGTACCGGGTTCGATACCTGGCTGGCTAAACTCAATAAATAGGATATAACAATATTAAATTATATAGAAATAACTTATAATTAAATATCTATCAGCTGGCCCATATGTCTATTTTAGAAAGGTGACCAAAATTTAATGGAAATATTTATGATTCAATTATATAAATTCAAGGCGGTTTTAAGAACTTTTGCAGTCTTTTACTTTTGATTAATTTTTTCTGAACTGATCTATAGAAAATTTGACAGATACATCAACTTTTTATGAAACTTAATTTATGTATCGAAAAAGTTTCAAACATTGAATTCTTACACCCGCCATAGATTTCACTAATTTAAGGAGTCTTCTTCCTAGAACTTGACGTGAAGACTTATGAAAAGAGTAAATACTTTAGAAAAGAAACTATAGATGTTACAATAATTGTTTAATAATCGTAAATGATTAAAATTTAATCAAAGCATTAATGTGCAATACAAATGAATAAGTTTCCAAAGTATTATAAATGGCATTATTTAATTACATAACACCTTTCAAAATATTTAATTTAAATTTAAAATTTTTTTTACCTTCCCAAATTTTAAATTTCTGAATTAAAAAACAACATTAATATTAACTTTTAATTCACAATTTAATTTATGTTTTTTTGAAACAATGAATTTATATTCATTATTTAAAAAAAAAGAATTAATACGTTTAATTGTATTAATATCTTTATATTTTTTATTTTTAAAAATTTTTTGTAAAGTTTTCTTTAATATTCATTTACATTTGAGTGCATTCCTATAATTTTTTGTCAAGTTTTATTATCTTAGAATCCTTATCTGCAGTATATCTATAAATGTTATCATATCATTTCTCCTTTTCTATGTATATATATATGCATCACATACATTATTACCTACATAATATATATATGACCAGAAATATTAAATTGCAATCTTTAAAATTCTACCATAATACGATATAAAAAAATGAAAAACCAAAAAAATTATGAATTATTCATATGAAAAATAACTAGAGTGGAAATCCCATATAATATATAATACATATATATACATATATCTATATATATATTTTTATTCTATATTATTTTATTTAATTTTCTTCAATTTTGAATATACATATATTTTCAAAAAAAAAATTTAATTCTTTTAAATATTATGCCATCAGCCATTTTGAATTTAATTAAAATCCGTATCTATAATGAACTTAATATATATATATATATATAAAACCGGTCTTAATTTTAATTCACAAAGAATACGCAAGGATTTACAAAAAGAGCAACAATAAAAAACAGAAAAACAAAAAAAAAAAAATTAACGAAAGGATATGAAGTCCTTTAAGAAGTACCAAAAGTTCCACAACTAACTTTTTTTTTTCATCCCATTTAAATTATTCACCAACTCTCATTTTTATGGAAATTATTTTACACCATAAGCTGTGGTGCAATATGTGCGAAAAGCACAAAATTAAAATAAAGGTGAAAAATTCCTTTTTTTTTTTATTGCATTTCTAACACCTTTTATTATGTATGAGTATATATGTATATGCGATACCTATATATAAAAAAATTAAAAATGAAAACTAACATGGAACGGAACCTACAAACACATAATAGAGAACAATTATAAGGTTCACATTTGTTTTGGTTTTTTTCATATGTGTGCAAAACTTTAGGTCCGGTCTTTGGTTACAACAGAAAAACAAAAAATAAAAATTAAATATTTATGAAGTCACTAAAATGGGTAAACAGAGAAATTGAAAAGAATTAATAATAACGGTAAAATAACGTTCAAAGAATTGGCTTTAATTAAAAAAAAATTTCGAGGTTGCTTTTTTTACCACAAGGTCTTTTAATTTTTCATAAGAAGTGCTGTCCTTGGTTTTTAGCCGTAAATTCAAATTGGATTCAACAATCATCTGGATGTAGTACAAGGTTATTTCAAAAAGTGTCGAATTTTATTTTGAATTACAATTAAAGTGTCAAAATTTCATCAATTTGACATTGACAACATACTTAAAAAGAGACTAATGTCATTAATTTTAATTTGAGAGCAAAAATTTGACAAACAAATTTTTTCAACTCAAAATGAACATACACTGAAATTATGCAGCGAATTATTTTTATTTTTATTTTTTTTTTTTTATTTATTTTGCCACTTTTTGTCTTGTCCTTTCCTTTCGTTATAACAGAGTTTTTATTATCCTTCTTTTTTTTTGTTTGCTTTTTTATTTTTTTATTTAATTTTGTCCTTTTCATTAAAATCTGAATAAATAGAATTTGAATGGAAAAAAGAACAAAAAAAGGTGAGAAAGAGAGAGAAAGAACAAAAATAAGAAGAGTAAAACAAAAAAAAAAAAAACCCATCTACTGACCTAGTTTATAAAGTAATTGCATTTTGGTTTCCTTTTTAAAAACCATTGCCTCATATTTTTTTTGTTAAAATTAAAAAAAACAGC